>JANHZT010005557.1:61282-72404 GCA_032468215.1 Stegonotus admiraltiensis
TACACCGCCCTGAGTCCTTCGGGAGGAGGGCGGTATATAAATTTAATAATAAATAAATATATAAATCAATCAATCAATCAATCAATCTTCAAGATAAATATGCTTTTCAGCTATTCCTCATACAGGTAGTTCTCTACTTACAACCCTAACTATGATTAGAATTTCTGTTGCTATGCAAGGCAATCATTAAGGAAGTCACACCCAATTATGTAATATCTTTTGCTGAAGTCATTAAGCAAATCCAGCTTCATCCATTGACTTTGCTTATCAGAGGTCTGTTGGAAAGGTTGCAAATGGCAATCACATGACCCAGATGTAGGAGATGAGCAGGCTGAACCCAAGGGCAGGGTCAAATGTATCATCAGTTTAGAGTCATTGCACTCCCTCAAAAGACCCAAGTCCACCACCACCCCATGAATTCCACTGACCATTATCTAGCACCAATTTGGCTTGACCATTAGTAAAACAGAGTCTTGTATATAGGTAGCATATAAAAAACCTGCATGTAAAAGTTAGTGCTTTGAACTCAACTGTTTCCTAATTACTTGCGCCTGACATCAGGATACTGCAACCAACACACAGGTTTCTAAGCATCTGACTCCTGATCACATGACCACATGAATACTGCAATAGTCAGTAAGCCATAAGCGGCATTTCCAGTGTTGTCTTAACTTCAAATGGTCACTAAACAAAGGTTCATAAGCCACGGACTACCTATTCTCCCAATCCAGAGTTCCATCATTCTATATTACTGTAATTTTATATGGAAGATTTATAATTTAGGTATCATATTTAGTTCTCCCTTTTCCCATGTTTGCTCTTTTGATGAACTGTTATCTTTTCATTCCTTTCTTCAATCTGACACTTGAAAAAGTTTTCATTCTCTTATTATTTATACATTGATTAATGTAATGTTCCTCTAGCTTTTTTCATTTTGACATTCTTGCTCCTCCTCTTCTCCTTTGCAGCAATTCAAACAACACTGGTATTTTAATTTACTACAGCATGTCATTTTCTAGGATGTTATTCTTAGGATTAGAAAAACAATACATATGGAAATATGTTATTAAAAATATGAAAGAGCTTCTATTATTCAATAGTTCATTGCATTCTCTTTTCAATCTGGCAGAAAATAGGCACAGCTGGAAGGCTATAGCTCTGCTTTTATATACTAAAGTGCACACAATGATAATATAAGGCAGTTTTTCCTTCCATAAAGCTACAAATATGCCCACGTGCAGAGAAAGTTAAAACAGGAACTGCTGGGTTTCCTTTTAAGACACAACCCAAAATCTCTGTGTTCAAAGAGCAAAGAATCTTTACTGTATATGTCTATGAACTGGCTCCCTATGGCTCCCTCTTGTGTTTATTTTATCATATTTCAAATGTTCAAAAAACTAAGCATTATGCAATAAACATGTGTTCTGTTCACTTTGCTGTATATAATTTGTGCTCATAAAATGGTGATGGCAGCAACATATATGCATTTAAATAATGGGGAAAGAATTATAAATACATACAAATTGAAATAATCTGAAGAATCCCCCATAAGTTAAGTTTTAGACAAGCCTAATACCTATTTTTTCTGTTTTTCTTGAAGTTCAATCTTAAGATATTTTGTCAATTGCCTTATGTCTATTTTAGGGATTAGACTATACTTCTGGCTCTTTGCTAATAGCAACGGCTATTTTTGAATATATAAACTTGTACAAGAGATGTAAAAGAAACAGCATCCCTCAGTTTTCAAGTGCACTCAGAATAATTGCAGTCTAAAAGTGCTTAGAAATAACATCTTGAAAATTTACTCCAACTGCTTTCATCAAGACACTAGATTATTGATTAACTATCAAACATGTGATTATAAACTTTTGTATCATTTGTAAACCAACAAGCAGACTGGTGAGATATACAGAGCTAGACAACAGGAACTAGATTTTAGATTCAACTATATTACAGAATATACAGCTATGGTTTTTCCAGTTGCAATGTATGGCTGTGAAAGTTGGACCATAAGGAAGGCTGAGCGCCAAAGAACTGAGGCCTTTGAACTATGGTGCTGGAGAAGACTCCTGCGAGTCCCTTGGACTGCAAGGCGATCAAACCGGTCAGTCCTAGAGATCAACTATGCTCTTTAGAAGGCCAGATCCTGAAGATGAAACTCATATACTTTGGCCACCTAATGAGAAGGAAGGACTCATTGGAGAAGAGCTTAATGCTGGGAACGATTGAGGGCAAAATAAGAAGGGGATGACAGAGAATGAGGTGGCTGGCCAGAATCACTGAAACAGTCGGAGTGAGTGTAAATGGACTCTGGGGGATGGTAGAGGAAAGGAAGGCCTGGAGGAATGTTGTCCATGGGGTTCCAATGGGACAGACATGACTTCGTAACTAATAATAACAATATATTACAGAAACATTACAGGGCAAATCTGGTTTACCTGAGTCTTAAAAATACATAGATCATAAAGATATATATACCTTGCTACCCTTTTAAACCATTTCACCTTCTAATCAGGTACAATGCTATTATTAAAATACTAGGAAACATATAGTGAATAATAAATATACACTATCCACTGATATTCCTAACAGCACTTATATAAGCATGTCAGCATTATTATCTCTCATAGTGAAAGGGCAGGAGGAGAATGACTTGCCTTATTATCCAAGGAAATATACAGCAAAGACAAAATTCAAAGCAGAGACTTTTTGATTTGTAGTCTTTTGGCCACCAAAAGTGGTCTGGGCTCTAGTTAACTATATCATATGTCCTCTGCTAGAAAGCCATGCTAGTCACCCACTATGGACCTATGAATCAGTTTTTTATTTTTATTTAGTAATTAACATTCCATGTGAATCATGTCAGTTTGTGTTTTAAATTATTTTTAAATATTTATTTCTACACACATCCTTCTTAAAATCAGCTATTTTCTCAGTTTTTACTACATTCTCTACCTACTGTGCTATCCATTAGAGGGAATAATATGTAATTGATTTCAACTCGGTCATGGTAAGTCAATTTTATGGTATAATGATAAAGAGTACACCCAACAGTAATATAACAATAGTTAAACCATAAAGCTTGTGATACTACTACCGACTTGAAACAATTTTAGACAAACACACATTTTTCAAAGTTCTTCTGAAAGAATACAGACACTCTATTGTTCCTTCAAAATACATCTTTCACTTTGGAATGCTGGCATGCTAATGATCACACTTGTCTACTTTTAAATGTCAGTATTACACATAAGATATAATCTGGATATCATGTCACTTGGTGGCACACTTTATTAACTTTGCACTAGGGTAGCATATGGCAGACATACTTTTTTAAAAAAAAACATCATTTAAAACAACATTAAAAGCCTTGCCTGGTAAAGTGTTGCCAGGTTTCTTTTTTAAAATGCTGGAGCTTATCTATGACATTGGCGTCTCATTAATATAGCACCTTCTGTTCTAAAGGGAGGAAACTTGAATCTTTCAGCCTTCATCGTTCTACCACAATATCTTACTATTTGTCCAGGCATGTTTTAAACTGCCCAACTAAAAAAATGCTACCAGTACTGCAATTTTAGAGCAACTAGATACATTAAGCAAATAAACTAAAGACTGACTTCACATAAAAAGAAATGTTAAAATAAGAAAAGTTATTTTAGAATAGAAAACTTTGTCACTTTAAATGTACACTAATTAACATACATTAAAATGAAATTTTGCTGCATTCAGCTCTCAAAAGATAGCCATTATGCATTTACACACACACACACACGACACAGAGAAACACCCCAGTCTAGTTCAAATGTGTACATGGTGAAAAAAAGGAATCCTGCAAGTGTACAAGATGGATGGTACATGGAACAAAGCTGTTACAGAACCTAGTATTCCTGCTGCAGATACTTTGAAACCTCCTCCTAGAGGGGAGAAACAGACTGTGAAGTGGGTGTATTGGGGGGGGGTCTCTAACAATGCTTCGAGCTCTAAGCACATAGCACTTTTAAGCAGTATCCTGAATAACAGGAAGCGAGCTTCCTATAATCTTTTCAGCTGTCCTTGCCACTCTCTGTATGGACCTTCTATATGAGGCATGCTACCACCAAACCAAACAGTGATGCAATTTGTTAAAATGGTCTCAATCTTGCCTCTGTAAAAAGTGGCCAGGACAGAAGGAGAAAGATGTGCTCTCTTCATCCGATGCAGGAAATGCAAACACTGGTTTGTACGCTTCACTAAAGATAGCATATTTTTTATATTGTCTGAAAAAAACCCCCAAATATAGCTTTAAAAGCAATCTGGGACTACTTTGTCTAACCTAATTTTCAAAATGTTTTTATGATAATACTAACACTAGGTACAAATCTTTCATTTTAAAATATTAAAAATGTTCAAAACCGTTGTAAATTGACATTACAATTCAATAAAGGCAGGCAGGCACTAGAATATATTTCACAGAGATTTTATTTCATTAAACAACAGCGTTGAAAGATTTTACTATATGATATACCCATTTCTATGGAGGAAATGTTCTTTTCAATAAAAGCTTAATGTACACTGAATAGTTATCTAAGAAGATTTTGGTTGATTTTTAGGTGTCACAAAATCAAATCTAATAAGGAGTTCTGTCACTATGTTAAACGTTGAGAATATTTTCTTGTCTTTGCAATATAAAGCCTTAGTAACTATGGACATGTACACAAAAGTTGTGGAAAAATTTAGGTACAGCACAGGGAACAAATGGCTAGAAGCAGAAGCATTTAGAAGAAAATTGTACTGTGAATTAAAAGGCCATGATGCTATGACACAAATTTATCAATGAAAATATTCTCCTGTACTGCTCTACCTTGCCTGTAAACATGCTCCTATCAAAAATCTTTGCATGTACTCAATCTATAGATGTATTAAATAGAAGAACATAGGATTCAATTTCATCTCTATAAACACTTAATTGTATAAGAGATTCAGTGGCTTAAGTTGTATTATTTTACACACGGAGTTAACAAAAAGGCCACAAATACAAAGAATCATAACAATGGTTCCCTTTATCTATCCCATCCATACACAAAATGATGGAATAATGAAGTACAATGTACTTATCTACATCATCCAGCTCTCAAGATCCTGGCCAATCTACACATTTGGAATATTTTTATTCATAAAACAGTTTTGATTACAAAGTAAGGTTTATAATGTGCATCATTATTATAGTAAGTTTATTTTTCAAAAATTCAGCTCCTAAATATTTCCTGTGTTGTTTTAAAGACTCCCCCCACCCCACCCCCCCACTTTGAGTCAGTCTTAATTCCTGGTGAACATAGATGGATAAATCCATGCAATTAATTGGCAACAATTTTGGTGAAATGATTTGCCATTGCCTTTTCCCTGAGAGTAAGAAAAAGCGGTCCAGCTAGTTTTATGCCTAAGGTGGGTGTAGAACTCACTTCCCCATCTTCTAGCCCAGTGCCTTTAACCACTGCACTGCACTGGCTCTTTTAATAAAGTTATCTTTTTTAAATGTTCTTTTTCTATCTCTTCTACAATTCCATAGTACCTTTTCTAATAATTTATAAGGTCTTACTTTCATTTTCTCCTCTACCTATTGCTACCTCTGGCTTTTGCTTTTGCTAGGTTTTGCTTTTGTTTACAATTATTCCCTCCTTCCTTGCATAAGAAAGTTCTCTTAATAATCAGTTAATTAGACATACTTGGGCTATTCCTGCTGTTGCCAACTTCCAAATCAGCTAGGGCAGGCAAGGACAGTCTTGTCAATTGTTCTACTACCCTACACAGCTTTACTTGTCTTCCCCTCTTCTATGAATTTTAGGTCAAAAGTCTTTTCTTTGTCTACAATACTTAAGATCATAACCACCTATCTGCTGAACAACGACAACTCAGAAGGTCTCAGATCTTCCCTTCAAGCTTTGTCCCTTTTGCTAATGCAAAACAACTTTTCTCCTCCTAATGGACAGTATTTTTTCTTTAATTCTCTTAACCTCACCACACCATGCTGCATGCCATCAAAAAGTATAATGAAATATGGAACTCATTTGTACAAAATAGAAAAGTATGATATATAAGATATATCATAATTTGCATTAGATAATTATATAGAGAATTGTAATTTTTACACTTGTAAGGTATGTTCTGTATTTTAATTTTTTGTTTTTGAACCTATTATTTTTTGATAATATATATTTGTGTTTTGTTCCCTTTTTTTATTTCAAAAGCATTTAAAATATTTTATAAAAAGTTCTATATAAAGGTATGAACTTATATGATCTTGAAACCTGCAATAGCAAAGAGGGCAATAGCAAAAATTTTCATATAATTCATATTTACTGCAACTTGTTTTAGCTTCTTACCTGTACAACTTTGTAGAAATAGGCATATTGTCGGGCAGTATTTTTATACTGGCTAAAAATATCATGTATGGCCTGAGTTGACTGAAGATATTGAACTTCATCTTCCTCAAAGTAAAGAGCAGTATTATATTCATTTGGGAGGGTCTGGATATAAGGTAGCCAGAAGGAATTAGGGTTGTATCGTTCACAGAGAAGATGAAAAGCTAACGTGATATTGCCCATAGCTTGGAGAATTCGATCTTGAGAATATAGAGAACCTTAAAAAGAAAAGAAAGAACCCTGTAAGAAAATCTTAGTCCCTCTAAAATTAAGGGGAAAAAACTTAAAATGTATCTATTTTATACCAAATCAATTTATTTCCTATCATAGGAGATAAATACACAAGACAATAATTTAAATATATATCATATTAAATATTAAGGAGGAAAGTACTGCAATGAAAAAATACAAAGGTAACTTTTGTATAAAAGTATCACTATGGTTCTTTATTATTCCTAAATCTTCTAACACAGCATAACTTTAAATCCACTGACGCAATTTAGGTTTGTGGGATTATCTTCCTTCATTATATTATTTCACTGATTAAATTTTTTTCTGAGATGAACACAATAAATTGTAGTGATATGACTCGGGCAAACATTTATAATTAAGAATACTCAAACATTTATCAAATTTAGGAATTTTACTAAAATTTAAATCTTAACACAAATTCGTAATTTCTCTCCAAGTTCCTTATATCATTACTTAAAAACAGACATTTAATTATTACTACTGTTAAACAGATCGTTGTCTATTAATTCTACCTGAGAACTTACAGCACTGTTCCATAGAAAACTTCCTATAAATAACACCTTAGATTTATCTGTTAATACTTTCAAAAACTCTTCTTACCCAGGATTGAATTTTTAGCTGACTCTACGGTCATTAACAATTTTCTGGGAACCCAGAGAAAAAGTTCTTCTGCCTATAAAAGCCACAAAAATAGTTCAGAATATTATATATATCAAATAAACATAACGTTTTAGATAGCAACCTAGCTCTTTTTTTTACAAACTTACAAAATATTACATGAGTTGCATGTCTTATCTATTGAGCTTCCTAATGGATATGTTCATGGTCACAAGTTAGTCATTTAATTGTTATTTGCCTAGGCACAAAATAAGAGATTGGCTTGCGTGTACAATTCTCTTTATGTGGATCGTTCCATGCCAAATGAAAAAGGAAGGACTATGTCAGACTCAAATTTCTGTAAACGTTTTCAACAAAATAGCATTTAGCAGTTAGAGTTAGATTTAGAATAGAATAGAATTCTTTATTGACCAAGTGTGATTGGACACACAAGGAATCTGTCTTGGTGCATACACTTTCAGTGTACATAAAAGATACGTTCATCAAGAATCATAAGGTACAACACTTAATGATAAGTCATAGAGAACAAATAAGCAATCAAATCATATTAGGAAACAGTCAATATAAATCGTAAGGATACCAGCAACAAGGTTACGGTCATACAGTCGTAAGTGGGAGGAGATGGGTGATAGGAATGATGAGAAGATTAATAGTAATGCTATTAATAGTTCATACAACCCATAGTATTTTACAGAACTCTCTGGCCTGTTTACAAAGTCAGGATATAGGCCCCAACAATTTTTTTTCTTTTAATGACTGTAATCCCTTGCAATGAGGTAGAGTTGGCATGACTGGAGTAGAGAACAGGTGTCAAACTCTGTGTGTCACATTGCTGTCACGTGACATTTAGCGACATTTTTCCTTCACAGAGCTGGGGTGGGCCTGGCCTGTGTGTGACGCATCCAGCCAACAGGCTGCCAGTTTGAGACTCCTGGAGTAGAGTGTTTACTGGCCGGACGTCCCTTGATGCCTATGCAGAGCTCACAGCAGATATTTTCCCTCTGCACCCAGAGAGAGAATTTTCTGAGACTACCTAGGATTGAATTCAGCTTCCCAATTGTGAGGCAAGAGCTCCACCTCTAGGTCACCACACAACTCATATTGCCCAACAATATGGGTCCTCATTTTACCAACCAAGGATGGAAGGCTGAGTCAACTCTGAGTTTGTCAGGATCGAATTGCTGGCTGTGGACAGTTAGACTCCAATACTACATTTTTATCATTGTGCCACCAGGGCTCATAAAAAAGGAAGAAAACTTATTCTCTGGCTACAGAAAATGTCTGTGATAACTTGCAGTAGCTAGTTTTGCAGTAGTTTATCTTAGATAGATAAATGCACAAGACAAGCATTGAAATAGACCTTGACGTATGACCATTTGCTTAACAATGGTTTGAAGTTATGACAGCACTGAGAAAAGTGTTCATGAAGTTATTTCACACCATCCAAATGGTCACATAATCTCAATTTGGGCTCTTGGCAACTGACTTGCATTTATGATGGTTGCATGGTCCTGCGGTCATGGGATTGTGATTTATGACTTTCCAAATTGACTTCTAACAAGTTAACAGAGGATTTAATGATTATTACATTTACTTAATGAGATTGATGATCTGCTTAACTACTACACTGTTTAACAACCAAAATTCTAGTCCCAATGATAATCGTAAGTCAAGGACTATTTGTATTAGCTTTCTTCCTAACTATTCATTATCGTTCTGGAAATATTGGCAGAAAAGGTTTGAGATGATAAACAAATGCCAGGTCTTAAAACCTGTGGAGAGGAATAAGCTTAAATGTTATGCAGTCAAAATAGTATTAACTATTACAGAACTACAAAGGGCAATAAAACAGTTGATGAAAACAATTCATAACTTTTGAGAATTCTGTGGATATAAAATCAATGACCATAAAACAAAAATAATTAGAAGATATTTAACACAAGGAAAAATTAATATCTTGTGTGAAGAATCTGGTTGTCAGCTAACCTATTCAATAAACCATCTACATTTGATAGATAATAATCAAGAAATATATCAAAATTGGAAATACATATAGAACTATCCAGAGAATTTTGGAAATTAAATTTGAAATGAAATCACATTATAAAACAATTCAATATATTTTGCAACTGTTCATAAATGTTGTACTTGGCATTAATTGCACAATTTAAGCAATCTTATGTTAATTAACATTTTTAAAAATTATATTTAACACTAATATAATTTTTCTAATATCATCATGTTAACAAATTCAAGTTTCTATTGCATAAATACCATTATTCTCAGCTATCATCTGTATTGTTTAATATATTATTTGCATTTCATAATACAATAAAAGAATTACTGGTTTAACTTTGGAAAAAACCTCTGGGTAGGGTTTGCACTCTGCTGTGCAGAATGGAAAAAGCAGCTTTCTCACATACGATTTAGAAGCATGTCACAAAGGGGTGTTTTGGCACTCTCCAGTCCATTTAAGCGCTTTATGCTTTTATTTTTATTTTTCACAGATGGAGGCAGCCCCATACAGCCTGGTATCCAGGCTGGGCATGCCTCATGAATAGCAGGAGCAAGAGGATGATAGTGAAGGTCAGCTGGGACAGAAGGGGGCCAAAAGCGCACTAATGGGGGATGGGGAGGAGATGCAGCTCCTGAATTTTTATCACATGATTGCATGAGTGCTGCAACAGTCATAATTTCAGGCATGGATCATAAGTCCATTAGTTCAGTGCTGTCAAAGATTCAAATAGTTACTGAACAAATGCTTGAAAGTCAAGGACTACCTATTTTAATTATTGTAAGGATAAATTCTGATGTTAAGTATGAGGGAGGAGCACTAAGAAATATAACAGAATTTGAAATACTTATACAAAATCAGTACCATATGTTAAGGCAGTATATATAAATTATTCAGATATGATATGGAGGGGGAACAAATAAATTGCATGATAAAGTGGATAGAAAACTTTAAAGAACTAGTCACAACACAACAGTGGAAGAATTATGGTCCAAATTTATCAAATTTAAAAATCATATGTAATTTTTTTTTTTTGCTTTGATTTATATGCCGCCCTTCTCTGGAGACTCAGAGCGGCTTACAATGCGTATATACACTCATCTTTAACAGTTTAATTTAGCTAAATGATCACAGTATTAAGTATTTCTAGTTTTAATGGAATAAATAGCACTGTACTCAGTTATTATCTGTATTCTCAAATGTATTATTCAGACCTAATGCAGTAGAACAATGAGCTTGAAAAAAATTACAAACATTATATATGAGATTTTAATTGCATTTTGGAGCATGACACTCTGAAAAGGCGAAAATCCCTATTTTTCCCCCTCTGAAATCAATATATGAGGAGAGGTATGTGTTTGTGTGCCTTCAAGTCAGTGTTGATTCCCAGTGACTGCCTGGACAAGTTACTGCAGTTTTCTTGGCAAAGTTTTTCAGAAGCAGTTTGCCACTGCTTCCTTCCTAGGGCTCCATGAAGAGAAGTACTATCATACTAAATATGTACTTGTGTGTTTAGTAACTCTTAAAATAATTAGTTGCTTAAAATTTAATATTTATTTATTTATTTATTTCTGTATGTTGACTTTTATATTCATCACGGACATAATGAAATTTATGAGGTGAACTGACCAATACTAGTTGTGTGAGCAAAGTAATTCCTAGGTCCACTTCTATACAGGGTGAGATTCCTAACAGATGTTTTTCTTGAAAACTAATAAAGGTGGGATATAAATTAATTACTGTATTTTTCAGTCTATAAGATGCACTCCCCCCCCCAAAAAAGCGGGTGGAAATGTCTATGTGTCTTATAGAGCGAAAGTTTCCGAAGCCCCACCCACCT
>JANHZT010005558.1:58332-72308 GCA_032468215.1 Stegonotus admiraltiensis
CATTGATTGGGCCATGTGATGGACATGTGGGTGCTGGGCAGGGATTTGGATTTTCATTTGGGTGGGGAAAACCTGGAGGCTTTCAGATTCGGGTTTTCCCAGATGTGCAATATGACATGTCTAATAATATGGAACTTTGAGGAACTTCAAGCCTCGAACTCTTCTTTCGTGGGGGGTGTTACTTGGAACCCTGACAATAAGTTTCTCTTTAAACAAAGGAGGTTAAGAAGACACAGCATGAGAATAAAGTTCCTTCATATTTTGCAGGAATTAACCATTTCAAAGTGAAATAAGTTCCAAGGTGTGGGTTGAATCTTTCCTTTGGAGTGAAATTTTTAAGTTCACTTTTGAATGATGGAAAAGTGATATGCCATACTCACTAATATTTCAGACTATTTGATTTTATATTTGTTGATGTAATTTAGCTTTTGGAACAGTGTGCAAACATTCCTCTAGAAAGGCATGAATTCAAGACTGTGTGTTATGTGGTATATTCTCTATCTAATAATTTGCATTTCAAGGAGCGCTCCTTGGCATTCAACAAGAAAATATCTTGTTTCCATTCCGCCAACCCTTGAATGCTTTTCTCAGGAAGAAAACAAACATATTTAAAAGGAATCTTTCATGTTCATCTTAGCATGGGGATAGGAGAAAGTGATTGGCCACAACTAACCCCACATGAATTATATGGATGTAATTCCCAACCATGCCAATGGAACTTACTTCCATGTTGGGTATTCTGGATCTAAATGCTAATGCTGAATCATACACAGAGACTCGGAGAGTCTTCATTGTTTCTTTGAAGAAGCGATTGTATTTAACCACAATATTAATACTAATAATTAAAGAGCAGATCTTTGCTCTGTAGGGGCAGCTGTGCTATGCCAGGAAGGGACGTATGTGTGAAAGGACAAGGGATGGGGGTGGGGAGATGGATGTTTTTATAAAGATCAGCAGTTCTCTGTGCTTTTATCCCAGCAAAGATTACATTTCACTCCCAGGGGCCTCTGCTGCCTCAGATCCTTTTCAGACTCTGTTGCTGTGGCACAGTAGATAGTTTTGGGTGTCCTTTCATATTTTTTTTCTTGACAGTATTAAATATATGCCCCAGTGAGCCATAAATCAGCAGTTTATCAGAAAATAAATCATATCTGTAATAAGGGACCACTTCCTTTTAATTGGACAGTGCATTAAATTAAACAGATATACTTCCTCAAAGAATACAAAAATGTGTCAGCTAGATTTCTTCAGTGAATTTTAATTTTCAACCACCATTTCTTTCAAAGAAAGGCTTCTTCCCACTGCCACTCTGTCCAGCAAAAAAAAATATTCCAACTGAATTATTTGCTGACTTTTATAGGTTATTGTATTCCCTCTGCTTTATCTTTTTTCTTGTTCTGTAACATAGCTAGCCCTTTCTCTAGGTTTTGAATTCATTTCTGTGCAAATGATTCTCCTTGTGTATAAGTACTTCCATGACCAAGCTCACATGTTCACATGAAATGGAAGTATTTGTGGCCAGGTGTGATTATATGTTTGTGGTAGAAACTGTAGGAAGAGTAGGAGATCATAAAACATATGCGAAGCATAAAATAGCCCACTCTACTTAGCATATAAAGATTCACATCAGTCAGATAGCTAGCTACAGTATTCCCAATCATGCATTAAAGTAATTTCCCATGTATTATTTTAATGGAAATTTCAGTATGCAAAAGGCTTTGCAGCTTTCTATCTTAACCTGTGTAATTTCTGCCCCCACTACCAGCACCATTGTTTCAGTAGGAATGAAAGGGCTGAGGGTGTGACTTGTCTGGGCCTCCCATTATAAGACTGCTTAGTAACAATGTGAAACTATTAATCTTAAATCAGGTCTAACATTTGAGAGCTGCTGCATGATTTATTATGAAAACACATATGTGTGACCATCAGGCTAATGTATTCTTCCCTACTGACCTCTACTACCCTCCTTCTCACTTGAAGTCGAAGTATTAAAAGCTACTGCCTATAAAAAGCCATAATTCTCCATTTCCTTTTATTTATTTTATTGACTTACAAAGACATTTAAATGTGAGAAACCGCTTTGTGCAAATCATAGCTACAGTAGTGGCCAAAATTGTGAAAACCTTTTGGGAAAAGTGTATTTTTGAGATTTGATGGCTAATAACTTTTTTGGAGTTTCAAGATAATCATATTCCGCTGCTGGAATGGCCTAGGAATAGCCCAGACCTTAACCCAATTGAAAATCTATGGAGCTGACTAAAGAAACTTGTTAGTCAGAAGCGACCCAGCAATAAAACCCAGTTAATAGAAGCAATCATTCAATGTTGGTTTCACACTATAACAGCTGCAGAACTAAAAGACTTGGTTCACTCCATGGGAAGACATTGTAAGGCCAGAATTCATGCTAAAGGTTACCCAACTAAGTATTAACTGATGTGATAATTTTTGTATATCTTGTTTTTTCTACGTGTTTCACTTTTCTTCTTTATACAGTAACTGCTATTCTAATAGCAAATCCTTCATAAAAGTTATTGCATTCCATTCTTGATTAAATTATCTTTCCATTGATATATAATTTTATAGTACTACTCCAAAAAAAAGTTGTGTTATTAGCTAGCTTTAGAAAATACACTTTTCCCAAAAGGTTTCCACAATTTTGGCCACTACTGTAAGTTAAACCAGGATATGAGGCTGGTGTTTAATCTTGGCTTGATATTCTAGCTTGTTATCTATTTTGTATCTCAACTGCAGTTTTCCATCCTCATTTAAAATACAAAATTGACTTTTTAATGGAAGCTTCTGACAGCTATGCTTTTAAATAATGGAAAAACAGGTCTTACTCACTTCACTTGTATAGGAAACTTACAGAATCAAATTTTTAAAAAGGTGATGGCAGATGCATTTACTTTGACATTTTGAAATTAAGACCACTAGTTTCACTATATTATTGTTCAGTTATCTTCTATTATTTGCACAGTTCAACTCCTTTTTATTGATCTTTGCTTTGAAATGTTGAAAAAATGCTGAGGAAGCTCACTAATACTAAAAGGGAGGTGGAATTATTCTAGAAAATCATTTCTCCTGACATTTCCTAAAGATTGCTCTTTCCCCCTCCCTAATGAAGTCCTTGTGTTGAGATTTATAAATAAGAATTAAAAGCTTGGTATCTGCCTTGACCATTTGTAACGCCCCCCCCTCCCATTTTTGACCTTCCAGATACAGTGGCATGATGACTCCCATGGTGACTGGAAATTCTAGGGACTGTAGTGGGGGTCAGATTGAAGAAAGTTAAATTAGTGAAAATGAAACTGGCATTGAATCAACGTTTACAGGTTTACCATCCTATCTGTCTCTTTTCTTTCAAGGAACACTCTCCCCCACTTCCCTAAATAAACCATCAATAGATTTCTAAGGACATTAAGAAGAATCTTGATCCTGAACAAGAGCAGAAAGAATATAGAAATGGCACCTTAAGAATTCTTTTTACAGTTCCTCAAAGATAAGTGTTTAGTGGTAAAAGTTTTTACTAATTTATTAAGGCTTATGTGATTTACTGTATAACAAGAAAGACTTTGTGCGGTTTATATACCATTCTAGAGCAAGAAGGTTATAAACAGTAACTCATCGCAAAATAAAAAATAAATCCAATAGAGATTTCCAGTAAATTTTTGTACCAGAGGATTTAACTAAATACAAAACGTATCTAACAAATAGGAAGGGATGTCCACTCACAGCGAAATCATTTTGCTGTTGATAATGGGGTTCTTTGTTCTATAAACAAAGAACCCCATTCCTCACACATGTAAGGTGTGATACTTCCAACTGCAAGTATTTAACTTCCCAAGAAACAATATGCAATTCCCAGACATTAAAAGATTGCACACTCTTAAATTTGTGTTTCCAATTGTGGTTATACAGATACTTCAGGAAATCTCACAAGCAAAGCATGAAAACATATCCCTGTAATTCCTTCTTATGTGTTTCCTACAGTCCCTTAAATTCCTCTATGTGTTGTTTCCTTCTTGAAACTAGTGCAGCACTCTAAAATTTTTCTGCTTGGCTGTTTCCATAAGTAATGCTAATAGACCTACATTTCTTCTCAGCTATTTTTGCAGCTCAGCAGAATGGGCTAGTGATGTTCTGTGTTAAATGGGTGGGGGGGTGTTTCAGTTTGATAAAGGAAATATGTATGGAGTGGCTGAAAAGAGGACTTTAGCCTAACTTAAGATGAGGCATAGCATCCAGAAATTTTGCCAACCCCCATCCCACATGAATTACTCATTGATTATCATAGAACCTCACACTTTTGAGACCATACAAAAATGAAGGAAACCAGTTAAATACCGGCATCATTGTCAGGATTATAGGAGTTTTAAGCAATATGTGCTTTGCCTCAGTGGTGGGATTCAAATAATTTAACAACCGGTTCTCTGCCCTAATGATTTCTTCCAACAACCAGTTTACCAAACTGCTCAGAAAGTTAACAACCGAAGTGGTACGAACTGGCTGAATCCCACCACTGCTTTGCCTTCTCCATATATCAATTTCTGGATATTCACTACTTCCTGCTTTCCTGCAGTCCCTGCAGTACTGTCTTTACCAAAATGCTTTCTTTGTCCTACCTTCTTTACTTTTTCTCTTCCCTGCAAATGCTTACTTTTCTGCCCACTTCTTCCTTTTTCATTCTCTCTTAATTTTAAATTAATTTGGCACAGAGCTAATCAGAGCAATTTGCTTTCCTCAGGGTTGCTCTAAGTTTTTGTTGAAGCCTTTCAAAGGCTGGGTGGTGGCTGGCTTCTTGCAAAGACAGAGGAAAAAAATAGATGCCATTATCAGCATTTGGCACTAAGAGACTGCAGGTTCTCTGCAGACAGATCTGCACACCTAATAGAACTTTTGGAGATTGTTGATTTTATTAGGTCTAGTCTTCTCTTTATGAAAAAAAAAAGTTGCTACCAGGAAGACTCAATAAGCTTCCAAAGATACCTTTACTGGGTAGGGGTCCTGTGATCCTTCTGATACTGCTGGGTTTCCATTCCCTTCAGTCCCAACCAATATAATCCCATTCCTACCATTTTATTTTGGGTAGTGCCAAACTTTCCATCAGTTCCCAGTGGTTTATAACAGTAAGCTAACAATACACAATTAAAGTAAAACATATCCACAGATATATCGGTTACATTAAAAGTTCTTCATTAAATAATGGAGCCATACAAAAGACCATGATTTCACTGTAAATACAGATAGATAGCTCATCCCTGGATGCTCTCCAGAAGAGCACAAACTTTTAGAAGATTGCCACAAAGGACCCTAGATGTCAGGGTTCCAAGTAACACCCCCAACGAAAGAAGACTCCGAGGCTAGAAGTTCCTCAAAGTTCCATTTTATCAGAAATGTCATATTGGCACATCTGTGAAAACCCAAATCTGAAAGCTTCCAGGTTTTCCCCACCCAAAAGAAAGTCCAAGTCCCTTCCCCTGCACCCACATGTCCATCACGTGGTCCAATCAATGCACTGTCCCAACTGGAGATGCCTCCCAGTCACACCACTCCAGGTACAGGCAGAATGTTCTTGACTCTCAGAGAAAGGAATGTTGTTATGGCTAGATATCTCCAACACTCCAGGCAATCCCCCCTCCCAGTTTCTCACAGCACTAAGTGTGGCAGCCCTGAAGATCCAAAGAAAAAGATGGCCTCCAGGGCTGATAGTAGACTTGTTCCTAAGGGGCTTCTGTTCTGCAAAAAAACCTGGACTTTTTTACACACACACCCAAAAAAATATTCTGGCCTCCACCCCCACTTTACCTTATTAAAGTAGGATCCCTAACAGTTTTCCTAAGAAGACTATTGAACATATCTGTTCCAGATGGAAACTTGAACTGAAAGCCATATATAATTTCATATATTAAAACAAGTACAGTAAAACCTCTGGTCACGAACACTTCTGACCATGACCAAATTGGGTTCCGACCAAAAAATGCACATTTTTTTTCGCAGCCAATTTCCCCTTCCATTTTTTTTTTAAGTGCCAAATTTCCAAAATTAGGTTTGGGTCACAACCAAATTGGGTTGCAACCAAAGTTATGGAATGAATTATGGTTGTGACCAGAGGTTCTACTATACTTTAAATATACATAGAACCCTGTTGGCAAATGATTCAGGATCTGATGTACAACTTTAATATGCAAGCAAGACCACTACACCTGTCCCAAATGCAGTTTCTGAGAATATTTCAAAAGCAGCTGCATGTAAAGTATACTGCAGTAGTCCAAGCAAGTAGTAGATTTACCACTGTAAGATCTTCCTGCTGCAGCAAAGGCTCTACTGGCCATGGCTTCCACTTGCCCATCCAGCAGTAACTGTAACTCCAAGATGATCACAATTCATGGACCTGTTCCCTTGCAGATAATGGTTCTCCATCAGGTGTCAACATTGTAGCTAACAAAGAAGCAGAATAAACAAACAACAACTCTATCTTGCTAGAGTTTGTTTCACCCAGGACTCAATAGCTTCCAGAGTCCAGACTTATGCAATACTTCATCAGCATTGCCAACATGACTCAAGTGATATGGTATCATCCAATATGGTTGAGATTACTACACTCTGAATTGATGGGCTGCTTCTCCAATGGCTTCATGTAAATATTAATAAGTAGTATAACTCCATGGCAAATTCAGAAGTATACAATGGTTGATGGCACTGAGAGATCTAATAAGATTGTGAAGGATACACTACCCCATCTAGATCTCTATAAAGATCATTCAACAAGGTAACTAGTTGTGTCCCATGATATAAACGCATACCTGAACACTAACTGAAAGGAGTGTAGATAATCAATTTCTAGAATATTTGGCAGCTGGACACTCAGCAATAATTGTCAAGTATAACTTATTCAAGGAGGACTTCTTTAAAAACTAAACATCACAATCAATCATACTCAGCTGTGGCCTCAGGTGACAGAAGTTATGCTAGAAAGCACTGTGTCCAATTCACCAAAGTCCACAGTCCAGACAAAATCTCATGGCAAAATGCTATTCCACTCATCCCAACCTCTGAAAAAATAAGACTTTGAATCTCAATTACATTAATACAGTGCAAAATAGTCATAATGACTAGGTGGAAATCTACTTACTCATTCTTCCCCAAAAGGAATTTGGTCATACTGAACAAACCCATAAATTGACCAGTCTACTTGTACAATAATGAAAAATAAATATTGCTGCTTCTTTACCTACCAAAGTGTAGCCTCAAACCTGGATCTATACTTGCCATTAGACGTGTTCATATTTTACTTTCTGTACCAGTACTTCAGGCATACTTCATCTTTTGAGGTTACTCCCATAAATTCATCTTTTGATGAACCTCAGTAAACCAAAGAGATACACAGGATTAGCCAAGCGAGAGTGACAGCCTGGGCCCTGGGAACAATCAGACTAAGAGCCAAAAAACTACTGGAAAATTATCCAATCACCTACAAAATCCATTCACTTCCATAAGACACCTGAGATGGATCGACCTAATGAATCTACTAATGCTATAGAGATCCTGGGTGGCAATTAATTTTATATGGGTCAGAATTGATCTAACTGCAGCAAAGAACAAGATATAATTCCCTTCATAACAAGATATGCTACAAGACCAAAAGAAATCCAACATATGGCCACAGGGAATATATAATCAGGGATTACCTGAGATAACCTCTCCATGGCAAATGCCTGTTTGCCATGGAAGCTATGCATTCTGGCACTTTCTGGACCTTTCCATAGGGCATAAAGATTGAAGTTACCTGCACCAAAAGCTAAGGCAATTCTCACATGAGCCCCAAGTCTCCTGGAGCAATCCCACTTGGCTGCAGGATAGCCAGGTTACCAGCATGATCCATAACTGTCCTTTTAGGTTAAGGTTTTAATACATAGACACTCATATCCTTCATCTTAAAAATGGAGCCCTGCTCATATATTAAATATCCTTGAAAATCAGTGCCTCCCTTAATTGACATTGATGTTGGTATAGGACCCCAAATTTGGGATTGAGAAGTATCTGAGGGTAATATTGCCAATTTTGGTATTACACACCAGGCTTTTTCAACTACCATGAGGTCATGGTTCAATGAGGTCTTATTACAAGTAGGCCTGCATTATTTGCATTGCGGTTACTCAAAAGACTAAAGAATCCTTGTTTGTGTTATATACTTGGATGGTATAGAAATACTTCATACATATTTGCCCATGTGAAGTGGCAATAAGTTGATGGTTCTACACTCATAGGTTGATATGATATAAAAGAGATGACTTTTTAACATTTACAACTGTTTCTGAAGTTAAAACCATACACCAGATTAATAATCCATTCCATTCATCTGGAGAAAGCCTTGTGTTTGCTCAGCCATCCGCACCTTGTAAGATAAATTTATGTAATGCACTTTTATATTCCATTTAGGCAGCTCTGAAGACAAGGAGGGAATCCATGAAATGAATTCTTTTCTTTCTTTTTTTTAAAGTGAAAAATAGCCTTAATTTCTACTCTCCTAGACTCCTTTCTCAGATTCTTCAGTCATAGTCAACAAGAATAGTTAATAAGCAAAACCGAATTGTCATTCCCCACACAAAAAAAAGT
This sequence comes from Stegonotus admiraltiensis, assembly GCA_032468215.1. Taxonomy (NCBI): domain Eukaryota; kingdom Metazoa; phylum Chordata; class Lepidosauria; order Squamata; family Colubridae; genus Stegonotus; species Stegonotus admiraltiensis. Next base: position 66,949 of record JANHZT010005558.1, read on the forward strand.
TAATACCTTATTCCCAAATTCCCAATTTCAGCATAGGTTATAGAAGTGATAACCTTTGACTAAGCACTTACAGAGCTGATATTATTTTAGAGCTATGTCTGACTGCAAATGCATGGAATTGCTGACATAACCCATGGGTTTCCAGACTTCCAACTTTTCCATCTCACAATCTGTCTATATGTTTTGGGATTATTTCCTTCTGTTCTCAATGGCAATTTTCCAAGCAAAATCTCACTGGATTGTGTTCAGTCTCTGAGTCTAATCTTTTCTATTCCCTATGGATGATTTATCGCGCCTGACTGGTACTGCCCTTGGTGACGGAAGCTGATAACTGTTGATTTGCTGCAAGAAAGGGTGGTATTTTTGTCTTTGTGTTCAGAGCACTGTGTTCAGACACATTTCCATTTGTTTTATGTAGTGTACCTGTTTATTTATTTATTGGATTTTTGTGCCGCCTTTCTGTCCTTACACCCATTCACAGCAATCTAATACAATATACAATTAATAGAACAAGTGATAAGTGGAATTGGATAGGTTTCTTTCAGCAGAGACAGGCCAGAGAAAGTAGGATCAGTAGATGAAAAATAGAATATATTAATAGAGACAAGAACCCTACTATATTTTAAGCTATATCCTCAGAAAGAAAAAACTCTGAGAAGTATTATTATATACATAATTGTTGCATATATTTTTATGAATACACATAGATATTTTGTTTTACACAGATCTTATTCTGCATTTACTGATTCTGATTTTCTAAATCCCTGATTTATTGGTTTCAAGTGGTATTGCTTATCTTAAACCAGTTTAAAAAAACATGGATGGATTGCTTACTTGTATTTAAATTAATCTGTGTTATTACAGTTGCTGACATTTTAAAAATAATATCTGAAAAGAAGATAAACTTAAATTTAAGTCAGTCCAAAGTGATAGGATCTATGCCAAACATTATTTTTTTAAAAAAATGTATTTAAGGGAAACCACTGTCTTCCATTCAGGATGACCTACCACATTTGCAAGTGTATGTTTGTAGAACGCTAAACTGGGTGAGAATGGTTTTCAGGAGTTAGATTGTTTTATCTGGTGGATCATTCAACAGCTCCTTGTTTTATGAAGTGGACACAAGTCACACCACAAGAATGTTTAGAGGAAGATGCAAGTAGGGGCTAAAATATTAAGACAGTGGACAAAGATAGCAGAGAAAGTTTCAAACTGCTTTTTTCCTCTTTTTAGATCAAAGAAACATTTACCTATCATTGATCTGAATCTTGTTCTCACTAATCATTCTGTAAAAGCAGCACACTTCTAATAACTAAAGCACCACATGAGCTTCCAAGTACTATTAAAGTTGCTAGATATGATTCTATGTGTCTACATATAATTGAATAAAATTTAAATTACTGAAAATTTGAATAGAGTAGAAAAAATAGACTCTTCTTGCATTTCAGCAGTATTGTCAAGAATACCTTCAAATCTCCCACTTGTCTCAAGTTTAGGATCTGTTCTGGGACAAAAGATCTATTCGTAATCATCTAGTTGTACTTTACTAGTTGTAAAAAGTCTAAGGAACATACTATACTAGCAGGCAATTTGAGAGGATAAAAATAAGGGGGGGAAAGCATGGAATTACATAGCAACTAATCATTTCACTTTGCTCACTGTTAGTCTTTTCTACTCAAGCTTTGGCTATGCTTTTATCTAAAGAATAGAACATCACAGACAAAGCAAGTGCACATTTGCTTTTGGACAGTATAGTGTACAGAATTTGGGGTAATGCGCATTGAGGATTATACAGGACAAAGAGACCACCTAAACATGCTTAACTCTAATGTAGCATGTTAAAAAGGTTTGCTACATATGTTTGCTGCTATCTTTCTGGTTTTAATATACTTTCAAAGCTTCTTTTTCTGTTTCTGCACCAATCTGTAAATCCTGATCAGATAGCAGATGATAAGGAATTAAAGCCAAATAGAGAACCAGCTTAATCATGCTCCCAAGGGAACTGTACAACATAAAGTAGTTAGAAGTAGTCTATCTCTCTGTCTCTTTTTTTCTCTGTCTTCATCCTTTAACTACTAACATGCAATTGAAGTAGATAAATGTGGGCACTAAGTTTCTCAAATTCTCCATATTTGTGCACAGACAAATTCCCCTATGAACTATGTCCACAGTCCATTAGGACTTGCACGTGTAGAAAGAACCATTCAAATTAAATAGTACCATTACCTTGAATCACACCATGCCCCTCCCTCCCATCCCTAAATATATGGCCCAGAAATATTTGGAATGCAAAGTGCTACGTGGCTATAGGCCAAGGAACTCTTCTCATGTAACATGATGGTCTTTGAATGTACTTGAAACAGTAAGAAAAGAAGACAGTTCCTAGCACTGGATTTTCCACTTTCTTGCTCTCTTTTCCTTTTTCTCAGTTTCTCTTACTCTCTCTCTTTTATTACAAAAATAAAAGAGACTTTGAAATATTAAGAGATAGTGGGATTAGAGCCCTCTCCTGCTAGACCTAGTACTTCCTCCCTGTTAATTTCCACTTGATTAGAATTCTTTTTGAAGTATTTAAAATTGGACAATAGGAAAAAGGGAGGGTGAAGTTATTGAATATTGGTTAAATTGCATTAATATAAGCTCAGTTCCTGCTTTTATATAGATACCTCATATATATGTATGGTCTCCACTGGGTATAAAGTAGACCCAGTCTCTTCCTCTACCTCAATCATTCTTTTATAAATCCCCGGCTTAAAATTTAAATGCTTGAAAAAGTTTTCAAACTGTGAAAATTTGATTTTGCTTCACTTTTTAAAAAACATAAAAGACACGTTGCTAATGCTCAATTTGTGAAGCAGCAAGTATTACACAATTGCTTTCCCTTTGCCCTGAAGGAAAATTCGATGGAAAATTTGAAGCCAAGAGGTAATCAAGGAGTTTTAGGGCCTCTGTTTGTAGAAGGGAAGAGGGAGGTGCTTACATAACTTAATTGAGGATACAGGTGGAAGCAATTGTTGCCAGAAAATAACACTACTATTCTCTTCACCCCTAATAAGGACCACGAAGCATTTTTCTTTCAATGACTGCTAAAGCTTTGTGTATACAGTTGATCAGCACAAAATCCTGGATCTTTTCCTTCGTCCTCTTTTGACAGTCAGCAACAGGCATCCTTGTCAAGGCCATTTCCTATGGATCATCTGCTGTGAGTGAAGCCATTCTATTGGAAGCTTTCTGTAAAAATAAGTTCTTTAATAAACCAGATTTAGATGTGTCCACTCAGATATATAAATCCATTCTATAAAGAGAGAGAGAGAAACATACACTAAGAACTGCATTTTGATTTACAATGCATGATTTTTAGCATCAGATTGAACTATATAACTGAATCCAGAAATCTTTGATTGACTTAGATGTCAGGAAATAGACTTATGATATTTATATATTAAAATGCTCATTTTCATTTTAGGATTATAGCAAGCTGATTTAGACAAGGTAGCTCAGAGGCCCTGTCACTTTTTTGGAAGAGCTTTTATTGATCCAATATGCATACATGTATTTTTTGATCAACTGTTCTTCATTTTTAAATAATATTTTGATTTACCAAGAAGCTCTAGCAGTGTCATTTGGTTTCATTAAACTATTATCATGTTAGCAAGCTGTGATTATGTCACGAGATAAAAAATGCAAAGAAAAGCATCATTATTATCATCAGCTTTCCTGCTTCTGTTTGGCTTCCCCAAGCATAACATTATCCTGGCAGTAATAATCATATGCTTGTATTTGTAGTCTTGATCATATGACACATAATATTCATTACGAAGTCAATATGCAATCTCAGAATCAGAGAGTTAGTAAATTAGAAATAAATTAATTTTTCTTCCCTTCAATGATCTTCACAAATTCTGTTATCCTTGGCAGCTATTTAACTAAAACCTTCACTAGGGTCAAAATGCAACTCTGGTTCAGACCATAGCAGAGAGTGAAAGAGTTAAAATTTACACTTCTCACAGGCCACTAATAAAAATTGTATTAAATAAAAATTAAGTATAACATGGAGGTTGGCTATTGGATTTTTCAATTCACTTAATTATTTCATATTTCCTCCATCAATTTCTCTATAGTTTTAGTGGGAAACATTTATGTATATAGAATCTTATGCTGTCCAAAAATGTGAAACACATTATATGGAATAAATAAATTTTACTTTATGGTTGCAACAATACAGAAAATAAAATCTGCAAAAGATATACACCTTGGCAGTTTTTTCATAGAGAGAGAGACAGACAGACAGATTTGCATAGCTCGATCTTCCACACCTTAGCTTTTCCAGATGTGTTGCAATACAACTGACAATTATGGGAGCCACAGTCCAGCACATATTAATCAAAAATACTTTCAGGCAGAGAAATTATTCTGCTCTTTTTCCATCAGTTCAATTTAGATTCAGTTCAATCTAAATACACTTTAGAAATTCTTTCAAAGGATAATAGGATTTAGAAAATAGGTCTTATGAGTGCAGTAAGTATTATTGTCATGTTTTTCCATTTAATTCTTTTACTTAATGTCATCGGTATTCAAATCCAAAATATGTGCGTAATTCTAGATAAATATGTTTCAGAAGGCAATATATACTTACTTTGTTTTCTATTACAATCTTGGGATCCACCGATGAAAATCTGGTGCCAAGTCTTTGTTTTAAGTACTGGAACTGAACACAGTTCATTCTTTCACAGAACTGTAAATTTTGTTACATCAAGATATCTTTATAGGGATGGGAATAATTGTTGTTCAGTCACTTCTGGCTCTTCATGGCACGGTAAGCATAATTGTTTTCAGGCAGAAAACAATGCTCTGATCAAAGGACCACCAAGAAAAAAAATCATCACCAAACTAGTAGGGCAAGCTGCTATATATAAACAGGTAGCAAATCTCATACTCACTTGGATTTGTAAAACAAATATTATTTTATTTTTAAAAAATTGAATAGAAAGCCAACATGCTTCAAGGCAAATCATCAGCCTCTAGGACAATATTTATTCCACAAAAGCATTTGACTCCTATAACCATTCCTAGATAGGATCTAAGAGAATAGTTGTCATTCTGATAATGGGTGTTTGTGATTGGCTGTCCCCACCATTGGAATTATTGTACAAGTAGGCAAATCTCCTGTGGCAGTGATTTTGTGAGCATGCTTATTGTATATATTTTCAAATGTTCCTTAGCCCCAAAGGAGTTCCCACATGGCTGGAAGTATATTGGTGGGCCAGTTTGTTTGTTTTTTAAATGTACAATCTGAATCTAACCAAAATCAGTCCAAAAAGGCTGGTGGAGAAAGAAAGAAAGAAAGAGAAAGAGAGAGA
>JANHZT010005559.1:9998-25937 GCA_032468215.1 Stegonotus admiraltiensis
GAAAGGGACGCAACTGGCGGATCAGGCGAACCTGATAAAAAGCCCCCCTGGCCACAGCCGTCATATGCTCTTCTAAAAACAGCCATGAATCCAGGAGGACGCCCAAGTTGCGAGCCCTCTCCGTGGGGGCCAACGCCTCCCCCCAATAGTCAGCGATGGCACCAGCTGACTATATCGGGATGCCGGAAGCCACAGCCACTCAGTCTTGGAAGGATTAAGTCGGAGCCTGTTTCTCTCCATCCAGACCCGCAAGGCTTCCAGGCACCGGGACATCACTTCAGGGGCATCATTAGGGTGGAGATGTACAGCTGCGTATCAGCGTACTGGTGGACCCTCACCCCAAATCCACAGATGATCTCACCCAGCAGCGTCACATAAATGTTGAACAGGAGGGGCGAGAGGACTGACCCCTGCGGCACCCCACATACGAGGGGCCTCGAGGATGACCTCTGCCATCCTGCCAACACAGACTGCAACCGGTCAGAGAGAAAGGAGAACCACCGTAATACGGTACCCCCCACTCCCAACCCCTCTAGCCGGCGCAGCATGGTACCATGGTCGATAGTATCAAAAGCCGCTGAGATATCTAATAAGACCAGGACAACCCCAGTCCCGAGCCCTCCAGAGATCATCAACCAACGTGACCAATGCCGTTTCCGTGCTGTACCCGGGCCTGAAACCGGACTGGAACGGATCTAGATAGACATCTTCATCCAGGTACTGAGGAAGCTGCCGCGCCACCACACTCAACAACCTTCGCCACAAAGCGAAGGTTGGAGACCGGACGATAATTAGCCAAAACAGCCGGGTCCAGAGCCGGCTTCTTGAGAAGTGGCCTCACCACCGCCTCTTTCAAGGTGGGAGGCAAGAACCCCTCCCTCAAAGATACATCCAGAGATGTATATTTTCAGATACATCCAGAGAAACAAGGGGAAGATAGTCATGAACCATTTTTCATGGCCACAGAAAGTAGAACTAGATATATAAGATATGTTTTAGTCTACAGCAGGATTCCCCAATTCCTGGGCTGCGGCCCACTATCGGGCTGCACAAGCAGCAGGCAAGCATGCACTCAGCTCCACACAAATGGAGCTACACGTGCCTGTCACTCATACCGAACCATCCCCCCACCTTCCCACCGGGCCATCAAGCCTGAAAGGTTGGGAACTGCTGATCCACATTTCATTTATATAAGAAAAAATTCCTGGCAGTGAAATCTAACAGTAGAGCAGCCTACCCATGGAGGTTATGGATTTGCTTTCTCTGGAAATTTTTAAGAAAAGGCCACCTCATGGATGGTTTAAATGTCTTTTCTGTTCATTGTATAAGTCTCGGACTAAATTATCCTTGTATTCCGTTTTAGCACTGCAAATCTATGGTTATACATTTCACAACGATCAATGAAAAGTATGTTAGTTCTGTTGATAGCAATAAGAAATATGATTTTATACTGCAACAAGATTTTATTTTTCATATCTCACAGATTTATCCATGGCTATGCAGAAAATTTATCAAACGTTTGTAGCTCTAGCTGCACAGCTTCAATCAATACATGAAAATGTCAAGGTAAAATATATTTCCACTTGCATTCATATATTGTATAACATATACAGCTAATGAATATCTTGCATTCTTTAATGGCTCTGATTTTAGCTTTTTGACTTGTGTTTTTGATTTCTTTGGAAGAAGAAAATGATAGTATCTTCTTTGATGCTAACTGATCCTGTAGTAATACTTAAGCCTCTTTTTTAAAAAAACAAGGAATAGGGAACTGATAAATTTCTTGAGGTGCTTTTAAATGAAGAGTATATGAAATGTAGTAACTTTTTCATGGTTCTCTGTATGTGTGTATGTGGTAAGGGTTAGGAAAAGACAGATGAATAAAGCTTCCATAGAGAATAGTGGTCAGATGTTCTCTGCCTGCCTGTAACAAGTTCTTGAAATCAATCTGATTATAATTGTTTTATAATGAAAAGTTGACAATTAGTCCTCATTAGGGTAATAATATTGGAGTTGCTATACATAAAACATGAGAAAAGAAAATTGAGCTTTTCTAAAAGGACTTGAACATTGAACAAACTGAAGGTTATGAATAACATTGTTTTATATTAAAGTATCAAACTTAGGGGTTGCATTAACAATAATAGCCCGCATAAGAGGCTGCAAAATTTGGCAAGTCTTGTATAAAGGGAGTATGATTTTCTACAATTTGGAAGTAAAATAACCAATGCAATATGTGTATTAAACTTCGGATATCCTTATCACAATTTTATTGAAAATATACACAAAAGAAAAATCAGTGGAAAAGTATCTGAAAATTCTACCCCAAGGAAATCTTCATTTTTACATTTTGCTTGTGTCTCTAGTGTCCAAAAACGATTACATAGTTATAGTTCCTGCCTGTAAAAAGAGTGTAATTCAAAATTATTAGTAACATAAATATTATATTATGGTAGCATATAATTTTAATAAAATATAACACATAATAGGTTTTTTTTTTTCAGAATAGGAAAATTCTGTAAGGTGGATGCAGTGTAAAATAGTTTTCTTGTCTCTGTTCAGATGCTCAAAGACCAGTATCTCGGATACAGAAAAACCTTTTTAGGAGATGCTGTGGATGTGTTTGAGGCAAGGCGAGTAGAAGCAAAGAAATGGCAGACTGCCCCACGTGTTACAACTGGACCTACTCCTTTCAGCAACATACCAAATGCAGCGGCCATTGCCATGGCTGCAACACTTTCACAGCAGCAACAGCCTGCTACAGGTCTGAGTGCATTCAAGTTATAGCTTTTAGTGTTACAACAATAATTAGCTGGTGTGATGTTTTATATAAGGTCTTCCTTTTGTTTTGGAAATCTAAAAATTGTGAACAGCAGTACATCGAAATATTGGTAATAGAAAACGCAGGCTAGACTTAGCAATAATTACACATCCAGTATTTAATCTTGCAAATTTTTTTGTAACAGTTTCATTTACTATATTACTCAGCCCTTTCAAATGTGAGTCTGTCACCTCTGAATATGCATAGGATAACACCCTTCGAAAATTAGGATGCATTGTATGAACTTTTATAATTTGTCTTGACTATTCTCCTTTACTGATAATTTGTTTTGAAGTCTGATTTAGAATGGTTTTTCTCATGGAAGATTACAGGGCTTTTCTATTATTTGTTTTTACATAGCACTTTGTTGTTGGAATAAGCCTCAGAAGAACATAAAGGCCATTTTTATAGATCCAGCAGGAAGATGCTAAGTTTTGAAATTATGTACAGAAAAAAATATTTTTGAAATTTCAACCACTGGGAAATTCGCATGAATAGAAATTAAGGAGAGTTGAGTTAAGTTGATTTCCTCTTTAAAATATACTCTATTGGCCATCCAATGTAGTCTGTGCTTGAAAACTAGTGACTGCTTAAGGGTTCTGGATTTACAGGTTACAACTCAAACTAGTTTAGGACCTAGTTTATACTGGAGTAGTCTCTTCTAGACATACCTAAGAACATGCTTAGGTTTTTCTTCTGTACTTGACAAACAGTAGTGTAGTATATGTATGCATACTTTACTATGTAGACAGCCTTTAACTGAGGTACAGCTGTTAAATAATGGGATCTACAGGGTATTTCCAGCATTGACATAATAGGTGTTGACAGCTGGAGGAATCAAATGAAGCTTAGTGAGAGTGACATGGTTTATACATCCTTCTATTTTTACTGTAGCTACATATTTAATCTGTTATAGTTTAAACTTTCTGTTCTAAGTGTATTCTATTCATATATGTGATAATGTTATAGTGCTTTTACAGTTTTATGCAGAGGGGGAAAATACTTAGACTCTAAGTACCAAAATTGTAATGTTCAGATTTCCTCCCTTAAGTTACTGGTAATGCTGCAGAAACTGCTGTTACAATCCTAAATACCTTTACCTGGGGAAAAAATAATCCATTGATTTCGTAATCCCACATACTTTGCTCCCAAAGTTTACTCCAGCGTATTCTCCAGTCTTCTGGAGAAGATTCAGAGGGGTCCTAGGTATGAGAAGTAATTTCTGTGAACCCAGGTGGCTGACTGAAATAATTCCATTAGAAAGAAAAGTTCATTGACTTCAATTCATGAGTGAAGTAAGCATCATCACTAGGTTTTTCTGCTATGGGGGAAAATGTAATTCTTTAGCTGTGGTTGTGCAATATAAATGATGTTGGGTTTAATTTAAATTTCTCACATGTTTCTTTTGTTCAGAATATAGAACCAGTTCTATGCGTAGATGCCTGCGCATGGCAAAAGGCACTTAATTTTCATCAAATACTTTGTATTTAACTGAGTGCCGAAGGAAATTAATGTTTATGTTTCAGTTCCAAATTTATTAGATTATGAAAATAAGAAATTGCAGATTCTTGGCTTGCAGTACAATAATATTGTTTTAGTTGTGAATACCTGTGAATAAATGTGTCAACATTTGGAAGGGTGACAGTGACCTAAGCAAACCACTCAATCACTGGCCAGATGGACCAGTGATTGTTTTGCACTTCTATGCTGTGACCTTCAGCCCATATTTAAACTTTGTTAGGCTCATCAAAGAACAGCAAACAAATTATAATATTTAGTAGGCTTTCATTTTGTGTTTAAATAATATATGGTAGGTTGGTGTTAGTGAGATTAGATGTATGTGAAAATGTATGTGTTTATGGTATTGAAGAGACTTCCTATAATAGATAAATAAGTTTCTTTGAAAGGCCATTGAAAATCATTGATTAATCACATTTGAAATATTAAAAGAGCTTGCATTTTTAAAGTCCTAAAGCATTTTTGTAATTACAAGCCAATGCGTAGGGAATGGTTATGTGTTTGTAGGAAAATGTGTTTGCTCTACTTTAAAGTATTATTTGCAATTAAACTGTGCCAGCTTCAGCTTTGGCTATTTAGAAATTAAATTAATAATTTATTCCTTTTTAAAATCTTACCCCTAACCCTAACCATTCAAGCAAAGATGGTTTAGAATAGATAGCTAGACATAATCGTGTTTCTCCATCTTGGACAATTAAAGAATTGGCTATTTTACCTCAGGGTTGGGGAAACTATCACCCTGCAAATGTTACTGAATTGCAACTTCTGGCAGTCTTAGCCAGAGGACTTGGAATCTTTGAAGTTGTAGTTCAGCAAGTCTCAAGGTTGCTTCCCTCTGGTTGTGTAGTCTTAACACCTTTCAGCATTGAAAGCTTTACTTTGTAATTCGATCTTGCTGAGAGTGCAGTTTAAAACACTTCTTGGAATGAATACCTATTCAGCGTGAATACTAAATTGGACCTTCTGTTTCAACAAATGTTGGATAAAATTGAAGGTTTTACTACAGTATTGAGATTAAATTAAGATAATTTGACTTTAACAAGAAATGTATTAATCAGATTCTTGGCTAGATGTGTAGAATTTATGCTTTACACCTTTATTTTTTTATATCAAACAGTTTGGACAATGACATTTGGCAAGCTTAATACAGAATATTTACTCTGTCGGGGGTCTTAGTCTGCGATCCCAAACATAAATTATTAAGGGAAGTCCCATTGAAAATAGTGATACTTACTACTGAAAAGCACAAATAAATTCCTGTAGTAGTAGTAGTGAGCTTTATTTATTAAACTTAAATTGCTCTTTAGGGTAATAAATTTTAAATAGCTTGCAGCAAATAACTTATATTTTAAATGATTCATAACATGTTATCCAAAGGTTACAAAGTTTATTTTGGCATGGATAATCTGTAGTATTATTTAAATTATGTCTGGATAACTAACTTGAATGAGGTTGTTTGATTTTCTGATACAGAATTGTGCCAATTCAAAATTGCTATTTAGCTGAAAGGTTTTGTCAGCTTGAATTATGAAATCTTATACTTATAAAGTTTAAATATAAAGTCTGTCTTCAACTACTTTAAAAATCTGGAGGAAAAAAAGTTGGCTTGGAGGACTGTGGTGTTACTATTTTCAAGGTCTTCCACCAATGGTGCTTCCTCCTGAGATGGAAAACTGATATACTTCCTTAAAAGTGGAACACTGGATGCTTTTTGTTTTTAGAACCTAACTAACTTCAGATTGAGAACTTTTTAAAGAGCTTCTGGTTACTAACATATATTAATTTGTTTATATCTAGCTTCGTTTCTAAATGCAAAACGTCTTTTAAAATATTAGATTCAGAATTAACTAATTCCTTGAAATCAATGTTTTTTCTCATTCTTATTTAAAATAAAAATCAAGTTCAACTGACCCAAAGTCTTCAAATAATATGTATAATATATGTTTAAAATATAAATGAAACCTCAGCTTGCCAAAATAAGTCTTTTAATTGCAAGTTCATAACACTACTTGCCCTTTAACTTATGCTACCATGAATATTACAACCTCTTTTTTGCATTGGGTCATCTAGAATGAGACGTTCCTTGGCAAAAGATTTTTTAAAAGTGCCTTTTGCTTACTATATGATTATTTCTTTAAGTAATGGTTGTGAGAGCATTTATAACTTTACAAAACCAGAAAGGGACTGTGCATACTGTCTGACCTGTACATCAAAGTCTGCAATTGTCATCAGTATTAATGTTATTTTAAATTGAAATCATGGTAGATGAATGTATTATAATGCAATAATGAGGTAGAATTTTGGGGGTGGGGTTGTATTTTAAATAGAAAATAATAAATATTCAGGAAAAAAAATGAAATGTAAAAAATCTTGGAGTGTTTTAAGTAAAACACTTGCTGGCAAACACTCTCATATTGATTAAACCTCCCACTTTGATGATTGCACCATCGGATTTGTAAGTAACAATAGGACATTCATTATTAGAAGGGAATCCAGCAAGTGCTGTTCTGCATTGTCTTAGAACAGTATTTTCTAAATTTTATTGTTGGCCTTCAGCATGATATAATAAACAGATATAAAAAGGCAGGCACAGTATTTGAACTTGACAAAGTCATCAAGTTTAATTAATGCACTAATTGCTGAACTTAAACAGTTTACTGTGAATACTGTCAAGTAGCTTGTATAAATTAGTAGGGAAAAAAACTAGAACTTTTGTTTCACATTATTTATACCTGGGGCTAATAAGGAGATTTACCACTCCTACCCTGGACTGATGCTAGACATTTTAACAATGATATAAAGCCTATTTTGACAGTCTGCTTATGTAGGGAAACCACTGTCTCCAATCTTCTGAATCTGAAATTTTTTTGAATGTATTGGGCAAGGTACACAATTGTGCCTTTTCTGTAAATGTTTAAATAAACAGGCAAAAATTGTTGTAAATGTAGCAAAGTTCTAACAACTCAGTAACTATCATTTTTTGTGTGAACCAGCTTGAATTGTCATGTTACTGTGTAATTGACTTGCTCAAAAATGAAAAATAAATTCAATAAAATAAAATTATTGTGTTGTGTTTTATCCACTTGTTTCGTTTGTTTTTTAAAAAAAACTGGATAAAATACTCAGCTGAGTATTTTAATACCAGACATTGGTAACATGATGATTTTATTTGTGTTAATATAAACCTTGATTTTAAAAGAAGCGCTGCTCACATATACTCCCATCAAGGAGCTGACAGTTTAATTTTAAAATGACATGCTGAGTTGTCCATAAAAACCATGGTCTCATGCTTTGACATAACATAAACGTTTTACCAGTAGCTTCATTTTTGTATTTCATTCCAAATCTAAAATTTAGCAATTGAAGACACTAAGAAAGCTTGGGTGCTCTAAAAAGCATTTGTTAAGCTATGATTTAGTTTTAATGAAGGGTTTGCATCGTGGGTCTCTGTTGTGAAACAGTAAGGCAAGCTTTGTTTTCATTTTTTTCATACCAGGGCCACAGCCGACTCTGGGAATTAGTTTTGGAACGCCATTCGGTTCAGGTATTGGCACTGGCTTGCAGTCAAGTGGCTTAGGCTCTTCAAGCCTTGGAGGTACCCTTCTTTAATTTTTTTTCCTAATGTTTCACTGAATTACTCTACAGCACTTCCTGAATTGAATTCATAGCACACTTCACTGGTGTTTGAATCTTTACATGTATCAGCCCGTATTGCTGGACTCCTTATAAATGGATATGAAATATCCACAAGCCCCTGATTAATCTCAATGTGCATCTCACATTAAAAAAAACCAAACCAGTGCAGCTGAAAGCCTTTCTTGAGAGAGCGGGAAAATGGTAACCTTAGTGCCCTTTGGACTTTTTATAGTTCACAGATATGATGCTTTATTTGCATTGTTATTTTTTGTTCATTGTTATTCCTGATTTATTTCATTATCTCTGTTGGGAAAACGTTTTTTGGTAATAAGGGGCCATCTTTTTTTCCCTGGAATTTATTTAGGTTTTTAAACTTTTTTTTTTTACTTAAATGGACATTTAAGTAAATGTCCATCATTTGGGGAGGCAAAGATTATTTCCTAAAATGTTATTGAATTGCATGTTTGCAGAAATCGTATTAAATACATTTATAGTTTGTTATGTACCTTAATTTTATGGAATAAGATGCATATAAACTGCATTTTATTTTTTTATTTTAAAAAACATCCCAAAATATGTTAATATATTAATGTACCAGTTTTCTTTCTCTGGTGATATTTCAATGGGAAGGGTAACCATTAGTCCGTTAATACACAGATCCAAAAATTCTAATTAACCACACTTCAAGAAATGTATTAATTTACGTAAGATTGTGGATAAGGCTGGAGATCTTTTTTCTTTTCACAAACCCAAATAAATTAAAAATGATGCAAAATGCAGCCTCAGTAGTGGTGTAATTACATTATTATGCAATCAAGGATAAATAGAAGTATAGGAGTTAACTTGCAAATATGGACATCAAAGAAATGTTAAAAGATTAACTCTGTTCAGACTTCACAAATAATCATCTTGTTATTTGTATTATGTTGCAGTCATATTTTCCCTTTCAGAGAACTAGTTTCTTAAATCAAAAAGCAAATGGCTTAAAAATTCCATTCATTTTCCTATTTAGTTACAAGAAATTAAGCAGTAAAACAAACTTTGCTTAGTACTTCAATTGTTCTGCGAGCTATCATATCAATGTAGAGCAGGGGTGTCAAACTTGCATCGTCACGGCGGCATCACGTAATGCATCGAGCCCGCAGGCTGGGAGTTTGATAGTTCTGATGTAGAAGGATGTAATGCATTACAAAATCTACCTAAAGTCTTTTTTTCAGATTCAGTATTTGGCATTATTTGGCAGTGAATAGCAGAAGGCTCTGTCCATTTATTATCACAAATCTTTCCAATGCTGCTGGCGGAAAAGACAAGTCTATATATTTATTTTCAAGGGGCCATAAGTGGGCTACTGATGCAATGTCCTTAAGTGTATGACCGCTGAAATGACAGGAATTTTTAAAGAAATTAATCTTGCTATATCTGAAGTAACTTTTTACTTCCTAATTTTATTTATTTAAGATAGTCATACAAGCACACATCTTTAATCAACTCTGAATTGTATACACATTTATTACATGGAAGAAATCTGGTTCTTACAGTTTTCAATTATTACGTGAATAGTTTGGGATTTAATTAGGAAATACAATTAGTCTGTCTATAGTATCTAAGTTTAACCTGAAATTTATGAGAAAAAAAATTCACAATAATAAAGTAGTCACTAATGTTAATAAGGTTTCCTTTGATAAAACTGATAAAACTTTTTCAGAGCACCTGAAGAACACACAGGTTTCAGCAGAACTTTTTATAGTAGGCTTAGGAAACACTTTAAAAACCTATAATACTTGAAGTTTGATCAGTGTTAGCAGAAATTCCACCATAAGTTCTGCCTTGCTTGAAGTAAGAAAAATATTTCCTTTCTTCCATGTACCTTCAAAGTGTTCTCTGAAGCATGTGTATCAGTGGTGGCTGAAATTGACTTGTGCAAACAAGTCTTCCTTGGTTGCACATAAAAAGTACAAAGGGGATCTGATTAGCAGGACTAAATCTGGATCTACTGTAAAGTTTCTTGAGATTATAAATTATTATGAGGGGATTTCTGCCTCTGCAACATTCACTATTAAAGAAGATTTTCTGTGTAAAGGTGTTATTTCCAACATGCCACTTTTATTATACACTTTATACATAGCTACCAAAGATATCGCATCTAGTAAAAATTCATTGCTGTAGTATGTTTTATAGTTTTTAGGGTTATTAGCCATGGACAATTCAATTTTATCTATTGGTTTTTGCAACCAGTGGTTGATCAAAGGCAGAATGAATAAAATAGATTACCTACAACAAGAAGAGATGACAAAATTATCTATAGGCTCATGTCATATTTTTTTTAAATTGCAAACCAATGGCTGCCAGCAGATGCCTCATGTGGAAACATTTAAGGTATTTCCTTATTCATAAAAAAGAATGAAAAGGTGTGAAGTCTAGAATTAAAATAACAATATAAGTAAGTAATACAAACTAAGATGGCTGACCACTGTCAGATTTGCAAAGTATGTGCAATGAATCTGTGGGTTCTTAATATAGACACGTGCAGAGTACCAAAGGGATGTTGATTTCAGTTTAGTTAGGTTTTAGAGCCTCGCTGATAAAATATTGTGTGATAAACTTAACACATTGTGCTTAAAAGCAATTCGACCTGTGCACCTTAACTTGTGTTTCCTATCTGCTACTGTTTGTCCTAGGATTTGCAGGTAGCGCTGGTTTTGGAAGCAGTGCTCCAGGTGCGCCATCGTTTGGATTTGGAGTGGCAAATAAACCTTCAGGAAGCCTTAGTGCAGGTTTGTTCTGTTCTGAATGTTTTAATGAAGCAGTTAAGTTTTCTGTACAAAATATTTTGGTCACAAAGTACAGTTTTGTGATATTTTCTATGTAGGAATTTACAATCATTCTTACAAATAAGGTCCTATGAAGAATGTTGACCCTAAAATATATCAGAAACATTCAGTTGCTCATCCAGATATTCCAATCTCAGAATGGAAAAGGGGATGTTTTGGTCTTAGAATATTCATCCTTGTACTTTTCTGCTTTAAGGAAAAAAAATAATCTTATTGGACTTCCCTGCTCTATACCTAAATGGCACTGCCTCTTTGTGCTTGACCAATTTCCCCCTGAATAAAAAGGCCTTTAAATATATTTATTATGTCTATAATGATACTTATTCTCTGCACACTTTGAAAATTATTCAAAAGACGTGCTCTGGATCTCGCCTTTTTTCTTTTCTTTTCAATAACAGTCTAATTTTTTTCAGGCTTCCACGTGGGCCACTTGTACTGAATGTTCTCAAAATACTGGGTTTCATTTCTGTCTTTAATGTTAGTGTGACTCTTAAAACAAAAGCACCTTTTCCAGATTTGCACAAAAAGTTAAAAAATAGTTGGGCGGTTTTATTGATTGGAAGAGAAATGCTCTGCTTGCTCAGTGTTTGAAGCATTTTTTTCCAAATCACTGTCCAGATATCCTGCCCACATAAACTTAATAACTTTCCTGGTACATATTGGGTGAGTTAGGATTGCAATTCCCCAAAATTTAGATTACTCAGGTTCACTGGGAATTAAGGGAGTTGTGATTCCAGCCTATATAGAGGCCTTCAGGTAGCAAAGATTGACTGTGCTATTTTGCCTTGTGATAAGGTTATAAGCTTCTGAGAGTTACATTGCTTTTGAGCTAAAGGTTAAAGTTAATTTGAAACGTCTCTTACGTTTAACTCTGAAAGTTAATTTAACATCTCTTTAAATTAAAAATTCAAATCCTATAAACCTATGTTCCGCTCATGGTAAAATTGAATAGACATAATACTAGCTTCTTTCAGCCTCCTAATAATATTGTCCATATTATATAGATTATACTTCATTTAGCATTCTTTTTAGTATTTGAGCTTCCCACGCTATGTAGCTTATCAGGCAGCAAGGGATCCCCAGCATTTTCAAATTGCACTTCACACTTAAAGAACTCAAAATCCGTTGTCCTTTATGTGATCACATCTGTTCACTTTGAACTGTTTTCCCCTCCTTTACAAGGCTTTGGCAATTCGAGCACATCTGGGTTTAACTTCAGCAATCCTGGCATCACAGCATCTGCTGGCCTGACATTTGGGGTGTCCAATCCAGCCTCTGCAAGCTTTGGTACAGGAGGACAACTTCTCCAGCTGAAGAAACCCCCAGCTGGAAACAAAAGAGGGAAAAGATAAATATGAAAAAAAGGATGGGTGGGATAGGGTCAGGTGAAAAAAAAGGACAATGCTTTCATTTACTTCATCCTGAAAATATATATTTTTTTAAACTGATATAGTAGGTGCTCTGTGTCCTTGGAGATTTATAACATTTTGCTACTTCTTCCCATTATGGGCTAAAAACTGTAATTGTTACAAATGCTATCTATTTTTTGTGAATCAAAGCTTCTTTGTCTTCTATATATGTAATTATTAAGGAAACTTATAAAACCATCTCTTTAATGTAATGTTAGTAACAAATTATTTTTGTCAATATGATTTCCACCATACATAGGTATGCATATTTGGTTTCTTTTTAAAGTGAAAGTATATTCTAATATTCAGAATCTTAAATCCATATCTTTTGTTTTGTGATATGGCCTTTTAAAAACATCAGGGTGGTTTTGTGTATATGTATGTAAATATATACAGTATAAATGAACACTCACGTATATGAATTATATATAATGCATTTCAAACCATGTGGGTTATTTCTAAGTGCGAGTTTGGGGTATTCTATCATGTCCTTAAATACTGTTAGCATATGCAAGAGCAGTTGTAATATCTACTGCATGTATGATATTGTGGCCTGTTTGGGTTCTCTCTTTTTTCCATTTCATTTTTCCTTCCATTCAAAGCATTAACGGAATTTGGTGTTCACTGTAAGCATTCTATATGGATTTGTTTCTGAACTATCGTGATCTATCTTTAGAGAGAAAGGCTTCAGAAGGCTTTTTGAGAATTTTGGAATGGCCTCAGTTTGGATAAAAAGTTCATGTAAGTGATTGGTGGGTGCCCACAGTTTAACATGGACAGAGAATTGTCATACATGACTCTCTGACAATTTATCAGGAGAGTAAAGCTGCATAAAATTCCCTGCAAATTTAATATGCTGCAGCATTTCCCATGGACTTTGTTTTCTCATGTTATACAGTTCATCCAAGTAGAAATTGCCTAGGCCATGGCCTTTGTAAACCAGATTTATGCTGGTAAATGTATGCTGAGGGATTTTTCTACCATCATGAGGAAGACCAACTGACCTTAATCGCACCATTCCAAACAGATGCATAAAATCTCCAATCTGGAGTTGATGCTTGCCTATCTTAAGTAGATAGCAGGTTTCTTGCTAGCTTACAAATCATAGGATGAAAGATGTTTGCTAATTAATAATTTGTTTTCAATTTCAGCAGAACAATTCTTACTCTGAAGTTGAGTTTATAGTATTGTTGCATGTTGAGCTGTATTCCCAACTACACAAATGTTTAAAGAGAAGCAACAGGAATATTTATTGCCTTAAATGATGGGTTAGAACCCCAGTCCTTGAACTGTGTTGCTAGCGCTGACCCCATTTAGTTCCACAGGGTTTGTGCTAGGGCCTTTTTTTTTTTTAAGGGTCAGATTGTAAATCTCTACAGCACGTGTGTACAGCATTTTGGTGAAGTCTAACCTTTTTACACAGAGAATATTTTGTATATAACTCAAAGAAATGTTCGCAATTTGACTGAGGCACCTTTCAAAAACAAACAGGTGTATGTATATATCCTGGTTATGAAGTTGGCTGCTTTCAATTCAGTACTATTTTTGTAAGTTCCGAATGTTTTATGTCACACAAGAGCGAGTTGTCTGGCCAAATGTGAGTTTTGAATGCGATAGATTCAGAGCCTATTTAGCACAAGGCTTTTCATATTGGTTGTGAATAGCACCAAAGTTTGAAGGTTTTTATTTTTATTTTTTCATTGTGGAAGGAGGTGGTTTTTAATTTATGTTGAATTAAGGAGGGTTAAGTGAATTTTGTTTTAAATTTGTATTGTGTTGCGCTTCAGTTAAAGTTAGTAGACCTGATTGTATGTTACGGCTTTTTACACAATTACAGTGTTAAACCACTGAGTTCTTTACTGTATATAATTTGTGAAGCTATTTTTTAACAGTGCTGCTGTCTTCGTGTGTGCAACTTTTTGTTTCTCAAATAATAAAACTGTTTGAAGGAAGTACGTCATTGACATTTGCCTTAATAACTTGACTCTTGTTTTCTCTAAGGCACAAAATCACATTTCATGGTTTCTTTGGACAATAACATTTTGGCCTTGTTCATACATATACATACATACTGTACATACATACATACATACACACACACACACACACACACACACACACACACACACACAGAGAGAATGAGTGTGTATGTGTGTGTGTGTATGGATTAACTGATAAATATTTTAAAATAATTGGCATACTATTAGTTTTAATAATATGCCAATCCAATCTATTTAAAAAGTGACATTTTGTTCTATGAATGGGATGTATCACTTAAATCAATACATCTTTCAGAACTCTTGCTTATATTGAAATTCATTTTGTCTTTCATGCAGATGACACATCTATATAGACAACTAAGACGTGATAATAAAAAATAATGAATTTTCCCCTTTGGTATATAGTCAGTTTCAGTAGGTTGAAGTGAGGTAACTTTTAATTTGTAGCTGGATTGTAAAAGTGAAGTATTTGTGTTCTATTTCACTGGAGTTCATCCAGAAAATGCATCGCTTCTTCAGCTCCTACTTCAGTGGAATTTGCACAGAACAATTTCTCATTACTGAATGCCCCAGGTTTGTCATTTTCTGTGAAACAGAGGCTCTGAATTTTTCATGTTTTGCATGAAATGTTTCAAAGATTCTGAAGATTTCTTGATTGTGTAAATTATTTTGAATTCCCAGGATTGTTGAGTGAGATAAAAGAAAAATTGTTTGCTAGTAGATAGTTTATATGGCAATGCAATTCATATTTTCAAGGAAGACACTATATATGTGGATGCTTGCGTGTCTGATTAAGATGTCCAAATTGTGTTGGCAACTCCAGCTAAAAACTTGAAATACCAAGTGTCAGGAAATCATCTAAACCAGAACTTGAAAAATCACTGTAGATAAAGGAAAAAAGTATTAGTGTATACAATTAGAATTTTAGTACTGGAAGATAATCTTAGAGGTTGCTTAGGCCAACTCAATTTAGCAATTTTGTAACTACAACATTATCGACTTTAGCTTTTACATACATCTAGAAAGAACCCATTACAGCAATGAGATTCTTTTACATTGTCAAACAGCTTTTAAGATTATTAGAATATTGCTTCAGCTCCCAGAGTTCTCCAGTCAGCTCGGAGTTGAATTGAACACATCTTAAAAACAGGCTGACGTTGAGAAATACTAGCAGTGTGTGGGGAACTGAGGAAAAAAAGTTGTCAGAAGGAAATTAGGCTGGCTTCAAAAATTTGATATATCAAGTTTATTGGATTAAACATTCTCAGCCTAGTCCATTTTATAGGGCGGATTAAAAGCCAAAATGACATTTAAAAATGACCAGCTTTAAGGATGAAATGACAAGGGCTTTTTTCCATCATGGTGACAGTGTGAAGATACTGTCAGGTTATCAAAAGAAGTTTAATATTTTGTCATTTATTGAATTCACCCCCTTCCTCATTGTAATGGTGTGAAAAGATGTTGGCATATCAGTGATGCTGGTAATTCAAACCCTGGTAGAGGACAAACGAGGACTTGGTATTGGGAAAAGGAAGGAAGTTGGGACAGTGGAGTGAATATAGGGTAATTTGTGGATATGACATTTGGAAGAATGTGGGGTTTATTATGGTCAGCATACAGCTTGTTGGCATCATCAAGCTCTATAAGAGTGGGGGATCAGTTTGTCTGCCTCAAAGCCCTGTGTGTAGGGTTGCCAGGTCTGCTTCCAAAAAATAGTGGACAAG
>JANHZT010005559.1:35569-50357 GCA_032468215.1 Stegonotus admiraltiensis
TCCTTCCTTCTCATTAGGTGGCCAAAATATTTGAGTTTCACCTTCAGGATCTGGCCTTCTAAAGAGCAGTCAGGGTTGATCTCCTCTAGGACTGACTAGTTTGATCGCCTTGCCATCCAAGGGACTCGCAGGAATCTTCTCCAGCACCATAATTCAAAGGCCTTAATTCTTTGGCCCTCAGCCTTTCTTATGGTGCAACTTTCACAGCCATACATTGCAACTGGGACATCTTTCCTAGATATTTCATGTTAGATATATATTGATGATCGTGCTCACTTTGGTTCTATGAGGAAGTTATTTGGTCAATACAGCTTCAGGTTCAAAAGATTACTTTATTATTTACACACACACACACACACAAACACACACACACATATATATAGGTAAGTTTTCACAGTTTACAATTACACGGGAAGAAACCCGAGATATTAACTGCACACACACACACACACACACACATATATATATACAATAGCGAACAGAGTGTCCTGTTCATTTATTACCCTAACTGTACGATGCAGATGTTGAGAGCTGAAAGATAGGAGAGAAGAAGAAGAATATCCAAGTGGTTACTGGGTAAGAGTTCAATAATGGAGTTCATTGGTTGGTATAGTCACATGGGATGTCTGTAAAGACTTAACTCCTTCTAGTCCCTGGTGCATCATACGCAGGCAATATCTGACATTTCATTTAGTAGATAGCGAAAAGCCAGAATTTAAATATAAGGTTTTAAAAGGGGGCATGAAGGTTTTTTGTACTGTTGGTTCTTCAGGAAGAATGTGAACATCCCTTATCTTGGTCAGTTACATTCTGATAGTAGTCTTTACTCCCAAACAGAATGGTATCAATGCTTTCCAACCAACATAATTCATTCATCTCTTTGAAAGTCTTCTCTCTCCCTCCCCAATTAACAGAGAGGCTTTCCCACTCCTCTTCTCTCCCTCCCCTTGTAATTCCAATCTCTCTCACTCTCTTTAAAGAGAAGTTAAGCTGCTTCTTCCTCCTCATAAAAGACTTGAAAGCAGCTGCTGTTATCCATGCTGAGCAACATAAGGAAGAACAGTTAGCACTACTGCTTTGTTCAAGACTAATGAACTGTTTTCATTCTTCTGACAGGGACAGCAGCAGCAGCAGCCCACCCAGCCCACAGTTACAAATCATTTCCAACTCTTGCTTGGAATCGAAGGCTGGCAGTCAGCAGCACTCCACACAGCTCATGGGCGTTATGTCTGCCTTGCAAAAAGAATTTTTAATTAAAACAGTGGGTACGTATACATTTATGCACAATAAGATATTCTGGAAAGTGAAGGCAAAAGCCTGACACCGGGGGCAAACCAAGGGTTCCATTTTATTATTTAATAAGTTGGAGTGGATCAATGGTGGGTTTCAACTGGCGTTACCACCAGTTTGCTTCATGCACAGGCTTCTCATGCACTCCGCGCAAGTGCAGTGTATTTTGGAACAGCTGAGATGTGGCAATCCGCTCTGCCTCGCCTTTCAGCTGGTCTTAAAACAACTGAATATAAGGTATGTATAACGCAGGGGTGGGTGGGAGGGCTAAGCTAACCGTCAGAGAGAACCGGTTCGCTCTCAGCTCACCATCGCCGCTACCGGATCGCTTGAACCGGGCCGAACCGGTAGAAACCCACCACTGGAGTGGAGTTCAGAAAACGTAGAGCAAAAAGAAAGGGGGTTTCCAACCAAGATAAAACTTTCATGCTCTGACCTATCAGCTAAACTGAGGCAGGGTGTGAGACAGAGGTGGTATTCAGCCGGTTTGGATTGGTTCAGGTGAATCAGTAGTGGGCACAATCCCATCCTATATCGCTGTGTTTTTGATGCTGCACGCATGTGCGGATAGCATGCGTGAGCGAATTGCTGTGTTGTTTGATGTCGCACATATGTGCAGATGGCGCGCACGAGCAAATTGCCATGTTTTATGATACCACATTCATGCATGGATACGCGCATGCTCATATTTCCAGTGCTGGGTAAACCAGTTGCTAGAGTATGTGACGCCCACATCTGGTGTGGGACAAATGATGTTTACCAAACTAAAAAATGCTCTCTTTTCATTAGGCCCTAAAATAGGACATGTGGCCTTTTGGAGCTAAGGACCATACTAGTCTTGGAGAAGCACGCCAGGAATGACATACCAGCAGGTCCACAGAGCTGGCTTTATATATGGTAACAGCCATCAGGACACTTTATGCTGTTTCCCGGAAATACATTTAGTTCCTTCATTAGAGGAATAGCAACCGAAAATATGGAGATACACGTCCACAACCAAAATCAATTCATGCACACACACAAAAAAAGTCTGGTGTTGATTTCAGTTTGACTTGAAAACATTTTCTAAAATCCAGTTCTGTAATAGGATGTGTGAATGACCTTGGGAGACAGCAGGAAGAGCTGTAGACTAGACCACTGTCATGCAAAAGGTATCTCAGGGAATAGAAACAGAAGGACATGGGAAGCATCTTAGAAGGGACCTTCCTTAGTTTTCTGAAAAGTAAAAGTAAAGGAGCCTAACCTCAACTCTAAGTCTTAATTTTAGTAATAGTTGAATATAACTGTATTGAAAGGGCTGAGCTGTCAAATTGCCATGAAACTATTCTTGCTTAATTCAGGTTGATGTGTAAGCATAAAAGGCAGATATTTCTTCCAGTGGAGTAATATGAACTTTTTTTTTACACTATATTGCTTTGCAAACTTTCCCATGTAAGATGTGCATTGCAATTTGCCTTTTTTTACTGACAAATAGAGCCAGTGGAAAGGCGAAAGGCTCAAGAGAATATACACTGCGAATATGGAGAAATTCCCACCTACCCTCACCCTCACCCTCACTCAAGAAGAGATGTGGTTACATGGAGTATCCCATAACAAAACACTTCTATCTCTGTGATTTCATTTTTAATACACTGCAGTAAAACGATCAGTAATGCAAACTAAAAAAATAAAGTGCATGAAAGAAAGAAGAGGAAGAAAAGACTTTTCTTTCATAACAAGTTTAAACTATTTATGTTTATTTATCAAATTTGAAGATTACCCTTTTACTTACTGTCTGATGCTGGGCGGTGACTTAGAATAATTTATACTACAGTAGTATAAATTGCAGCAAAACATTATTTTATGGCTTAAAGAGAGACTGGTTTCTGCTTTGGATCCCATCCTTGGCCTTGTGGAGTCTCCAAGAGTTTTGGAAGTTCCTCTTAGTGAAATCACCCAGTAAGTACAATGAGCCTAAAAATGAAGAATTCCTATTTATAACTTTGATATCTTTGCCTCTTTCTGATTTACTCTCACGTCAATAATGGTGTTCAGTTTCTTCTGCATTCCTATTTGCCCACAATGTTCACGGGACCACAGCAATGTCTGCGTAAGATGGAAGAGGGGACGTCTACATGAAGCAATGAGGAGCAGTGAAAGTGCATTTGGTTTGGTTTACAGATGCACCAAGAAAAAATAAGCTAAAGTGTGTGTGCATGTGTGTGTAATACTCATCATCATCATTTTAGCCATTGCATTGTCTATCCACTGCAGGATGAAGGCCTCCTCTGCATGTTTCCATCCAATATGGTCCTGAGCTTTCTTTGGCCAATTGGGCCCGCAATACTTACTGATGTTGCTGATCCATCTTGTTTTAGGTCTATTTCATGGACGCTTTTTATCAAGTGGGATCCATTCTATGACTGCCTTGCTCCAACTGCCATCAGCTCTTCTTGCTATGTAACCAGCTGATTTCCATTTCAATTCTTTTGTTCTTTTGATGGCATTGTATATTTTTGTTTGTTTTCTAATCCATGTGCAGGTCTTTCTATCTTGTCTTATGATGCCGAGCTCTTTGCGCCACTTGTAGCTTTTGTATTGATTGTGAGGTCAGTGTCCATGTTTCGCTGGCATATGTTAGAATAGGTAGCACACACTGATCAGAAGTTTTCCCCTTCAGGCATAGGGGCATATTATTTAGTATAATTTAATACTGAATAATAGAACTTGAAAAGATGCAAGTTTGTAATTTAATAGAGACGAGGTCCCTGAAATAAATTGCTACTTAGTTGTTGCTTTCGTTGAATGAAAAATTTAGGCCAGATTTCCCTCTGCTAAGGTCCACAGATTTCTTTAATTATAGCTTTCATTACATCCAAATACTGTACCTTTGCAGAACAGAATTTGCACTCATTTTGAAGGTCCAAGGCAGGGAAGTTGCTCACAACCAATTTGCACCAGGGAGCCACAAATGGTTCAAGAAACAGGACTCTAGCCTACCTAGAAACTAAGAAGCTGCCATCTATGCTCTGCAGTAATATGGTATAATTTGATGTGTTGCCACGTTGACTGCTGTATCTACAGTATATATTTATTTGTCTGCTAGAGTTGGCCCTTGAATTACTATGGCAATTGAGAAATTGCATAGTCTGAAAAATGCTATTGTAAACTTTGCAACATCACGACTGCATTGCTTAACAACTTAATGTCAGCAATTCTGGCTGTCCCATTGCCTTTGTTAAGCGGACACCATGCAAGTCTTTAAGTGAAGGTTCACATGACAGTGAGGTGAAAAAGATGTTGAAACCAAGTGCCAAGGAAGCAGGCTGGCAGGTGAGAGTAATGGGCAGTAAGGTGCTATGGAGTAGCAGTGGGGTGCCATAAGTTGGTACTACAGACTGCAGGTGGGCAGGACATGATGTGGAGTGGCACTGCAGAGTGTGGGCACGTGCTATGGAGCAGAGGTGGGCGGGCACTGCAGAGTACCAGATCCCCATGCTGCCCAGGGCTCCTCAAATGAAGGGAGCAGGAAGAATCTGTAGGCTTTCCTATTGACTTTTTCATGTTCAAAGCTGGCAGGGAAAGTCGCAATTGGCCTTCACATGACTGTGGGATGCTGCAACTGTTATAATTGCAAGCCAATTGACAAACACTTGAATTGTGTTGGGGACATTATGACAGTAGCAATTTTGAGGACTGGTCATAGGTCCCTCTCATTTAGTGCCATCGTAGTTTTGAATGGTTGCTGAACAATGGTGTAATCCAGTGGTGGGTTTCAAATATTTTTACTACCGGTTCTGTGGGTGTGGCTCAATGGGTGAGGCATGGCTTGGTGGGCGTGGCTTGGTGGGTGTGGCAGGGGAAGGATACTGTAAAATCTCCATTCTCTCCCCACTCCAGGGGAAGGTTATTGCAAAATCCCCATTTCCCCGTGATCAGCTGGGACTCAGGAGGCAGAGAATAGATGGGGGTGGGGCCAGTCAGAATTTTTACTACCGGTTCTCCAAACTACTCAAAATTTCTGCTACCGGTTCTCCAGAACTTGTCAGAGTCTGCTGCAACCCACCTCTGGTGTAATCCAAAGACTAACTGTACTAACCTATTGATTCCTTTCATACTCTCCCCAAAGATTAGCTATTGCAAGATTGGAAAGTTCTATTTATTCCTCTTTTTAAAGCTCATTTTTGGAAACTTATGTAAACAGATCACCAGAATTATATTAAGAGTTGATTAGGAGCCTTTCCATGCTGCTAAAAAATCCACCCATTTTTAAAAAGTTGGCAGAACATCATGTTATTATGACAGTTACTATCCTCTGTATCGACCCTGGCCTCTAATTAATGGCAAATAAGTGACAATGCCTAACAGATCTTATACAGCTGCCGACTGCTGTTGTGCTGTTTCAGAACAATGGGGAAACACTGAGATTGGTACTGTTACAGGTAAGGGTCACTTAAGTTTTTTATGTTTTGGGGAAAAAGGTGACAGCAGTGATATGGGGATACAGCAGAACAAGGACATTGCCAAGGCACGTTTGAATCATGGTTAGGTGCAAGCAGAAAAAAGCAGTCTCTTTCATGATGGAATGCCCCTTGTATCTTAATGGAGAAAGAGCTATCATGTATTGTGTCTTTAGGTTTTATTTTATTTACTTTTCTCTTTGTAATAAAAGCCTGCCATTCCTTTCATCTGAAGGCCATGCTACATATCAAAACTGGTCAGAAAGTAAAACAATCCGATATATAAACAGGAAATAAAGGAATCATAGTAACCATCAGTCAGTATAGAATACTGTGTATCTCCCTTTGTTTTTCACTTAATGTTTTTTTTTTCATGCTGTAGGTGCTGTTTAGAAAGAAACAATGGTTCCACCCCACAAAATGTCCTCCTGGATGCCCCGATTTTCATTGTCATTGCTACTAGAGCACCACCAGAGCAGAAACCTTAATGATGAGCAGCTCTACAATCCCCTCCAGGTTTTTCTCTTCAGATGGGCGGGCCATTTCCTCCAAGGCAGGGGTGTCAAACATGATTTCATTGAGGGCCGCATCAGGGTTGTGTTTGATCTCGGGGGAGTTGGGTGGGCATGGCCAGAGTGGGCATGGCCATCTCAACATCACTTGTGTCAGGGGTACCTATGGTGGCCCGGGCGTAGCTGGGGGGGAATCCTCCTGCTGCCCTCTACCAGTGTACGGCCCTCCCGGGCTCCATTTTCACTGACAGAAGCCTGGAGGCCGTTGTGGCCAAAAACGGAGCCTGGGAGGGCCATTTTCACTGGCAGGGGGATGTAGGAAGCCGTTGTTGCCAAAATGGGGCCCTCAAGGGCTGCGCGCAGCCCTCTTGAGCTCCATTTTTGCTGGCAGAAGTACCGCAGGCTGGTCCTTTGCTATTTCCAGGGCAGCCCCATGGGACAGATGATCTTAGCACTCCATGGGCTGGATTTGGCCCGCAAGCCTTGAGTTTGCCACCCCTGCTTCAAGGGATCAGAGGGTTGTATTCAAAATGATGTTACAACAGCCTAGAAGTGTTTTCAAAAACTGCTTTTCTGCCTATAGATATTGGATTAAAGAGTTTATTAAAATGGTTCAATAAGGATTTTAAAAAATAAAGCAGCAGCATTGACAATGGCTTCTCAAAACCAGAAAATTATAAAAATGGATATGATGAGGTGGAAAATGCATTTTGCAAAATGCTTTTGGAAGGATGTCAATGGAGGTTCTCAGTCATCCAACTCATAGTTATCCCAAAAGTGCTTTTTCAAAATGCAACTGGATTTTATTTTTCCTTGAAGTTAGAACTGAAGATGCTTCTTGGATGAGACGTGAAATGTCCTCAAGGAAAAGTTAAGTCCAATTGCCTTTTGAAAAAAGCACATTTGGGATTTTTTTGGAAGATGAATAATTCTACACATCTGTTTGGAAGAGCCAAAAGTACTAAAAAATATTTAAGGGGAATTTAGACTCAGATCTAAAAATGTCAATTTTTATGGATGAAAAGCAATGGAAAGACCGAGAACTAAGTGAGTTGTTGCTTTCCTTGAACAATACTAATATAATTGGATTGGAACAACAGTTAATATATAGAGAATTTGGGTAGAGGATACACTTTATGTGATTAAATAGGCTGAAATTCATTAACAGTTTGGGAAACCACCAAGAAATCCTCTGTGAATTTCTCAAAATTATTTAAGACTCATTCTAATGAAACAGACATGATGCATTCAGAAGGAGGCAAGGCTTTCAAACAACCCATAGCCACCTAGTGTGTTATATGTAATAACTATAAATCTCAAATTCATTTACTGAAATTTTCAAGATAAGACAGAAGACAGTATTTACTTGGCAGTTTTAAAAATACCATTATATACGTGTGTGTATATATAAAGGTAAGGCTTTTTATTTACATAAACACTAGATATGATAAAGCTATTGTCTTTGTACACAATAAATTATTACAGTTTGGAAAGATTACATAAAAGCAGAGCATATCAGTTGTTTTCATATGGAGTTACCTGTTCCTGTCTTCCCAAAGGTAAGCGGGACTGCTGTTAAACTTTTCTCCCCTCCCAACAAATGACAAATAAGCAAAAGAAAAGGACAGAGACCTCCATATTTCTTTTTCATGCTAGAAAGACCACGTGAGTATTGTTAATGGTACTGAAGAGTGTCATACGTGAGACTTGCAAGGTTGGTGGGATCAGAAGAGGTGAATTTGTATACTTTCAATTATACTGGGTTCCTTCTCTGAGGAAAACTGATGGAATCTCCCTGGTTTGAGATTGCTTCATTTTACTCTGCCAATAAACTTCAACCGCTATAATGCTCCAAGCTACCATTACAAATGTGGCTTTTTCCAAAAGAGAGAGAGGGGGAAACTGGGAAATACTGAGTTTTCTGACAATAATTTCAGATCTCTGAAATACGCCCTCCCTTAAAGATCTGTTTATTTGGGACAAAGCCATTCCAGGCAGCTTCTGCTCATTTTCATTTGCCTTAAAGCAGATTTGAAGATATGAAAAATGACTTAATCGGTACGTGAGACATACACCACAGGAAAAGAACTAGATGGTTTTGACCTAAATTATTATTATTATTATTATTATTAATAATAGGTAACCTCAAGATGCGTATATACAATAGGGCTATCGGATCCAGCCTGCAAAAATCTAGATGGCCAGTAGATGGGAGGGGTTTTTGTATCTCTCTGCTGACATCTTGTGGTTGCCTTGGTTTTTGCAGCCAAGAAGTTAAAATCCAGGTGGTCTTCAGTTTATGATGGCAATTGGGACCAAATCTGCCATCAGTAAGAGACACGGTAATAAAGTGAGGTGTTCCTGGCTGTGTCACTTAGTGACAGCAATTCTAGCAGTCCCAGTTCCTATAGTTAAACGAGGCTCACGTGGGTTGTTGAATGAGGATCTCGCATGACTGCTAGCTCTGAATTCTCCATTGATTTTGCTTGTGGGAAGCCAGCAGAAAATGGTGGAAATCAAATCACATGATTGTGACTCACTGTGACATTGCAAGCCAGGAGCTGCATTCGCATGACAGTGGGGATGCTGGATCAAATGGAATGGTGAGGATTGCCATGAGTACCATTCATTCAGCACAGTCTGAACTTTGGAAAGTTGCTGAAGAAATCCCTGTAAAGAGTTGATTTCATTGTGCATCCTGTAAGGAGCTTCTTTTCAAATAATTCTGTGAATTTAACTTTTTGGGTGTAGATCTGGGAAGATCCAGGACCAAACTATATGGATTGGAGAGCTCAAGAAATAAAGGTCCCAGACAGGTTTGATACCCTGCTTTTGCAAAGTGATTAACAATCCTGAATGACAGCCTTGGAACAAATGAATTTGGGGCACAGTTATAGCAAGATTTAAGCCTCTTCGTTTAATTCATTAATAGGGTTGGCAACTCTTTTAAATAATCAAAATGTATATAGAATGTTAAAGGTGGAGATTCTTACTATGGAGATTTGTTCAGGAAAGCTCTTAAAAATAAATCTTGGTCATGTTCAACCATATTTATGCAACCTTTTAATGTTTTTAATTTTTAAATGTTTTTATAATGATTTTAAATGCATTGTGAGCCACCCTGAGTCTTCGGAGAGGGGCGGCATATAAATTGAATTAATAAATAAATAAATAAATAATAATAAATAATAAATAAATCTAACAGATTAACAGAGTTGGAAGGGACCTTGTAGGTCATCTAGTCCAATCCCCTGCCCAAGCAGGAGACCCTACACCATTTCTGACAGATGGCAGTCCAGTCTCTTCTTAAAAGCTTCCAGTGATGAAACTCCCACAACTTCTGAAGGCAACTTCTGTTCCATTGGTTGATTGCTCTGTCTAAGCTCTCTAATTTTCAAAGTCGTTGGGAGAAATTAATTAGCTAAACCGGCAAAATGTATTGTTTAACTTAATCCTTTGCAAATTTCCTTCGAAGTAAGACCCAATGTAATAAACGGGTCGTACTCCCAGGATTGCAGCCTAAGCTTTGCAGTATAGTTATTAACTTCAGCTGTTCAGATTTTAAGCTCTGAATTCTAGAAGGACAATTGGTTTGTTTACCTACTGGTATGGATAAATGTGCTTAAGTTGTATTACTGTATATGTATGTATATGAACATAATGGAATGGTAGATAGGACTGCTGATATTTGGGGGGTGGGATTAGGGTAGGCTATATAATGTGATTTCAGAAATCTGCCCCAGAAAGTTATTTTTTTGCAGATCTTTCTTAAGTTATAGTGAACAATACTGAAAAAAAATGTTGCTCCTCTAAGAATCACACTTACTTTAATGAACTGACTTCTTAAAGCAACAGTCAAGTCTGGAAAAAATCAAATTGTGTTAAAGAACACGAAGGAGGTGCTGTGTTTGTACAAGGCCTACAGCATTTCTCCCAAATCATTTTTAAGCTCATGTAGTGCTAGTAGATGCTATGTCCTTCCCAGTTATGGTCCAAGGAAAACCATTAGAATGCTGTGGAGTAATAATAAAAACATTCTACAAGAAAATGTTAATTCTTAAAAGTGGTACATACTGAATAATGACACTCAAGTATTGGAATTGATTTCAGGCCCTTCAGCCTAGATAAAGAGATGGTTAACTTATTTTTGCTGGCTGAGTAGATCTCTCTGTGACCAAATTTTCTTAAATCTACCTATGTTCCAGAGGACTGTCAGCAAAAAGGATTAATAAAGTGTCAACCTTTTAAGGCCTTATATACAGCGCACAGGATAACCGGCTGATGCACCTGAGGACAAAGTTGCAATGGTATTTATCTTAAGCTACTCAGAAATGTAGTGAGGCTGCTAGGATTAACTAAGCCTTGCTTAGATAGCAGCACCAGGTGAATCTAAGGGCTTTATTCAATATCTTGCTTTCTATGAAATCATGCAGGATTCCAAGGTATTCCAGAGAGGTCTGTAGAGATTCTCAGTCATCCAGGTCATGGTTGTCCCAAAGAAGAAGCTTCTTGGATGAGAAGTGAAACATCTTCAAAGAAAAAACAAGAAAGTCCAGTTGCATCCTGAAAAAGCACTTTTGGGACCTTCCAGAGAAAGTATCAACCATTCAAGCAAGGGTTCTTTGCATTTCTCTGGATTTCATTGAAAAAAAAATCCAGAAATTAAAATAGCATGGAAAAGAAAAGTTAGGAGGATATCCTTTTTGTGGACCTGTGAACACAATTGTTTACTGGCATGCTGACTAGGCATGTCAACTTATTTTTCTGGTAGGATTTTTTTTTGTGGTGTTAACAATACATGACAGGTAGAATTATTAGCAAACAGAAGGTCCTTTACTTAAAGTGCTACCTTCTCTTTAACAGAATTATCTTTGCAGCACAGAAAGCCCTACCAGAAGCAGCAGACCATACCAAACCCAAACCATCGCCCACTATTTTGCAATACAATCTGGATGTATTTGTACAACCAATCCTTACAGGACATTGTTCCCTGAAGTGGCCATGCCATGACCTTGAGGCTGATTTTAAGAAAAATAAACAACCATCACTAACTGAAATTTCCCTCTACTTGTTGCAATACTTCCCACAACCATAGAAAACATTTAAAAATCCTTATGCCATTTCTCCAAGTGATGAATAGAAACAGAGATGCTTAAGTTACTACAGGTTAGGTCTTCATTTATTTCACTGATATATTTTTTCAAGGGAGGAAGTTACTTTTTCATTGTGTGTTTATTTGAAAGGAGATCTTGTTACATCATAGCAAAAACTTTGGGGTCACCTTAATAGGGACCTGTAGTACTTTCCTGATCTTTCCAATATGTAGTCTTATACCATCTCTCAAAAGTTCTCAAAAGTTTCACGAGCAGAAGATGTTAAGGCACCAGCTTCTCTCTGCACTTGTGCGCTGGAGTATTTTAAGTCATGAGCCACAGTGGGGACAAAATGTTAAATTGATTAACTGACTTTAAAGCTAGCTACTTTCTTTGTCTCTTCATCAGAACAATAAAATATTTTTTCTCCGTTTCATACCAGACCAAATCTGTCCCAGGACTTAATAAAAAGCTGCACTTCAGCTATAAGTTTGAGATACAGGCCTGCCATTCAAATGACTTGGGTGAGAGATAGTATTGCAGCAGAGTAAATGATTGTGTGTGGTTTGTATAAACAAGCTAAGAATTCTGTAAAGTATTTTGTCTAGTGCTGATCCATTCCAAGGCAAGCTGTTGATGATTGTTCTGGGGGCCTTATTTCTTTCCTCTCCCTTTCCCCCCCTGGGTTATATTTGCTTCTATGTATTTCTTCTTTGCCTCTCTGTAAACATTCCAGTCAAATAAACGGAGTATTATAAAGGCTTCATACATGCAGCTAAGTCTGGGGATGAGAAAGTGGGAAGTCTGAATTCAGCAAAGATAGATCAGCAACGGGACTTATCACCTTTTTGATTTTCTCTGCAAAACCCCAAATACCTTTTGCCCTGCCTTTTGAAAAATGGCAATAGAAACAAAATGTTTTCAGCATCACACCTTGGGCACCAGAGCCAAATGTTTCATAAGCCATGTAAACCATAAGAACAGCTGGCTTCCGGCAAGGACTGCTCTCCCCCCCTCCACCCCACCTCAAAGTGTGCTCAAGGTCTGGAAGCAGCATAGAGAACAAACTTGTTGGCTAAGGCCACAGTAAAAAGTTTTCCGGTGTTTACGTTGCTGCTGCCAGCCTTACTCAAGGGTGTATTCACAGTGGACACATTGATCCACATCTCTTTCCTCCAGCCACCAATCACGGGGAAGAACTCCATGTTATTCGACGCCGGCTCTCTGCTTTGTAGTGTCATAGGATCGAACAACTTGAGACTGAGAAACGACCCCGTGCTCCTCTTGAGAAAAAGCATAACCATCTGGAGGGAGAAGAGGAAAGAGCCGAAAAAGAGATTTGGAGTCAGAGAGAGGTTACAGTTTGTTTCTTTCAAGAACGATAAGAAAGAGGAGTGTGCAATGGATGCAATATGAGAGAAGACCAGAAGCAGTTAAACCCAGTTCAGCCCACACAACTACAGTCTTTTTTTCTGATGTTCTTTCAGGGTAATGTGGATAATGCAGAACAGAAGGGACCATTATCCCAGCCCTAGATCTCCAAACTCCAAACTCAATTGGAGAAAATATGACTTTAGTAATAGAGTGGTCAATGCCTGGAATGCACTACCTGACTCTGTAGTTTCATCCTCTAACCCCCAAAACTTTAACTTTAAACTGTCTACCGTGGACCTCACCCCATTCCTAAGAGGTCTGTAAGGGGGCATGCATAGTGCACCAGCCTGCCTACCGTCCCTGTCCTACTGTCCCCATTTATTCGTTCTCATTTTCTGTGTTCATGTCCATATTTATACTTACACCTGTTTTCTCGTACATGTTTGACAAACTAACTAACTAACTAACTAACTAACTAACTAACTAAATTAGAACAAAAATCAGGAACGCTGGCAGATTAAACTCATCTTCTCCCAAACACAACATCTTATGTTCTTATCCCATCCCTGTTTGTAACCCGGTTCTCCGAACTACTCAAAATTTCCGCTACCGGTTCTCCAGAACTGGTCAGAACCTGCTGAAACCATCTCTGGTCTTAAAGTTGCCAAGGTTAAGAAACACTACTTTGGAGAGAGCTGGGCCTGCTACCATCTTTCCATTTAAAAATTAACTATTTAGGTATGAGGATTCTGCCCCTTCATCTGAGAGCAGAGCAAATTTTTTTTCCTGCTTCTTCCGCAGTTTAACTTAATCTGCACTACTGTAGAGATGTTTTTTTAAAATTACTCAGACTCAGTGAAGTTTGTCCCCTAAACATCCCAGCCTGGAAACCTTTAGCTTTCTCTCACAGGAACTAATAGATTTTTTTTCTCCAAAGGACTATACAATTCCACACAACATAGAGAGATGTGGTATACGCATTTGTGTAAGCAATTGATTTATATGCCTTTTGCATTAAGTAGGGATGAAAGGATCTTTTGTTAATCCAAGATAGGTCCCCAAGGGGCAGAGCATAATTTTTGCTCCTTGTTCTTAGCATATGAACATTGGCAGGTATGAACATTGGAAAGGACGTTGAGGCGATCAGGGATTGAAAATGATGTTGATGTGCAAATGCTCTTTTTCACACTTATCCTCCTTGGTAAATGTTTATTTTGTTTTATTTTGTTGTAATTTCTTTTCCTTTTTTCTTCTGTTCCCCTCTTATCACGTAACCAGTTTTTAGGCCTTTCCCCACTTGTAATAATACAGAGCAAAGGCATGTCCTGGTCACATTTTTGTTCTGCCATCATCCCATGATATTGTATTAATCTTGTCCTCATCTCATACATGAAACAAACCTGTCAACCATAGTTGAGTGATATTAAAGTAGGCTCTTCTGCCTTAAGTTGACAAGTTCCGAAGGTGGGGTAAGAAGTTAGAGGAAAGTCAATTGATTGCAGTGACTGGAAATGGAGTCCATAAAAGTAGGACAGGGATTGGCAATGGAGGCAGTAAAAACCTTGCTGCAAAGATGTATGGACAGCACTTCAACTGAACAGGGGACAAATATCCTTTGAAACCAGCTGAAAAAGCACACACACACACACACACACACACAGTCCCAGTCCTCAGCTTACAACCATTTGTTTAGTGACCATTTGAAATTACAATGGTGCTAAAAAAAGCAACGGGTCCTTGCACTTGTGACCATTGCAGCATCCCCAGAGTCACATGATCAACATTCTGGTAGTTGGCAACTAGAGGGTATTTATGATAATGTCTCGGAGTCACATGATTGCTATTTGTGACTTTCCTAGGTGGCTTCCAAACTGGTGCTCTGCTGAATATTAAAGGTAAAGGTAAAGGTTCCCCTTGCATATACGTGCTAGTTGTTCCCGACTCTAGGGGGCGGTGCTCATCTCCGTTTCAAAGCCGAAGAGTCAGCGCTGTCTGTGGTCATATGGCTGGCATGACTAAATGCCAAAGGCACACAGAACGCTGTTACCTTCCCACCAAAGGTGGTCCCTATTTTTCTACT
>JANHZT010005561.1:5131-15580 GCA_032468215.1 Stegonotus admiraltiensis
AGATGGTAAAACAAAAAAGCAATTACATAAATGAAAAAACATTATCTGACTATAAAGAGATGTAAAATGATTAAAATCCTTTCAAACACACAGACCCAGTGGCATCACTGATAATAGCAAGGTTTTGAAAATGTTAATCCAGGACATGCCCCCCCCTTCAGAAGGGAGTTGATTAGGTTAATGTAATGACAGTGACACAGATGCCATCGTAGATCCTTTGAAAGGATGTTAAAAAATAATACTCACTTTAGTGCCACCATAGTACGCTTCGCTGATGCATGGTATTCTTTATCAGACTAAGCAGTTTATCATAAGATTATAAGATTACTGAAATGCATCATGCAGACACAAAAAATACACAATAGATCTGAAAACAGTGGAGAGACAAGGTACAAAAAAGATACAAAATTTGAAGAGGAAATCCCCGATTTATTTAACATACGGAGCATTTACTGAATATCTTCTTTGTAACAATTAGTAGTTTTCTTTTTCCATGCAAGACTAGAACCAAATTGCTTTTAATGTACTCCATTATGATTTGAATTAACAAACCATATCATTTAAGCTGGTTTTGCTCAAATGGCTGCCTACGGTACCACACTAGCTCAGAATTTTAGGATTCAGAGTCTCATCATCTTGAAAGTACCAGATTGTAAAAAAACTAATTTAAATGGTAAAAATCATTAGGTTGGCCAAACAAAGGACACTGAACTGAATTAAGAGAAGGATCCTTTCACACTCTCTTTAGCTTCAGTGCTATAATGGAAAGACCTTAAATCATTTATTTAAGTATAAATAATATCCTATGGGGAAAAGATGGCCTCCGTAGCTCATACATTTTATTATGGTATCTGCCTAACTCTTTGATGACCTTGCCAAGGCAAATTATTTCTGATACCATCTTTTGTAGTTCCTAGTTACTTTTAAACCACTAAAAGATGTTGTGGGGGGAGGGGAGAAAGTTTTGAAATACTTAAATATGCAGTAGGACACCTCCTAATAATTGAATAGGTTTTACCACACATTAGTTGTTGCAATATATACTATTAAAAACACATGGAAGAAACCAAGAGAAGAAGAAAGCAAAATCTAATTAATATCCACTGTTTATTAAAGGCACATGCAGTTTTGCTTCCAGGAAATCAAACTACCCAAATGATGAGCAAATTTTTCTATGAAAAGAAGTAATTCTGCCAAACCCGACTTAAAATAGTACTATCAAAAGTCATCAGTTCATTATTTGTCAACTGCATTAACGTTTACTTTCATAACCCTATACTTCCTGTTTCTTTCATTTAAATCGGAAGCCTGCAACACAGGAGTAGGAGTGCTAGTGCCCTTGCACAGATCTCACTTGGCAGGCATTCATAAAATTACAGGGAGTCCTTGACTTACAACAGTTCATTTAGTGACTGTTCAAGTTACAACAGCACTGAAAAATGTGACTAATGACCATTTTTCAGTTACATTTGAAGCATGCCCATGATCATGTGACCAAAATTCAGATACTTGGCAACTGGTTAATATTTGTCCCAAGGTCATGTGATCACCTTTTACAAACTTTTGACAAGCAAAGTCAATGGGGAAGCCAGATTCACTTAACAACTAGGTTACCAACTTATGAACTGCAGCGGTTCACTTAACAACTGTGGCAAGGAAGGTCATAAAATGGGGCAAAATTCACTTCACAAATGTTTGTTACAGACAAAACAACCATAAAAACCATTTGTGAAAGTTCCCTTAATATGTTCTTAAAATCCCAAACACTTAATAGGTTCAAAATAATAGGTTGGAGTCAAGAATATCCCTGACGTAGTTAGACATAGTCAATTACAATATCATATATCAGTTGACCAATCTCAGGTTACTTACAAGAAATTATTTTTAATAATGTATGCAAATTAAAACTACATTGAAATGTGACATGTTAATATCATAAATGAATCCGTGCTGGACACGCCAAACATTCTATTAAGTAAAGTTAAAGAAATGTAAAAAAAATGTCTTTCCCAATTTTGAAAATTGAGGAAAACAAGTCTAGAGCCAATACAGTATCCTTCAAAAATATTCTGGTATTGACTGGCTTCATTAGAGATTGTATAAGTGAGACAGATGTAACACAGCATGCTTGGAAAATGCTAGGTTGAAAAAGAGGGAGAGCCAATCTTCCAAACTAAGAAAATCTTCTCTTTTACAGCCAAGTACACTCAATAACACTGCTTTTTGTCTTGGCAGAAACAGATGACATTATTATCCTATAGGTTTCTATAGTTTAATTTGCTTTGGTAATCAGGAAAATTAGATCAATTTAAATATTTATGGCTGTTCTGAGAGAAAAAAGTCTAGCTTGAATTCTAGCCATGAGATAAAATCTATTATATAACTTATATAAATCACTATAATAATACACCCCAAAACCCAGGGTGAAAGGTACTTAGATCTTTCATCTATCAGTTGATCCAAACTCTTAGTTTCCATCCAATTTTTTCATATCAGTATGTTTTCCCCAACTTTTATTGTTGAGTTTCCCCTTAAAATTGATTTGGCACGGTGAAAAGGGTAAAAAGGTAACTTTCCATAAAGTACTGACATGGTTGTTTCTGGAGCTACTAGAATTTTAGTAGATTTAAATCCTAATATTGCCCATCCAACCAGGTGCTAAATATGTATATTCCAAAACTGTCCATATCAGAAGACCTGCTTACAGTATTTAATATTTGACATTCGGAAAATATTATGATATAGCTTTGGAATACCCCTCATTAATTGGAATTGCATTTTCTATAGAGATATTCTCAGAATCAAGGAATGCCATAGAAATTTTCTACACAAAGAATTTACTTTTTGAAAATATTTTACAGATACATAAACTGAATATAAATTAATCTGGAAATAATATTCATTTTGAGAGCATTTGGTTTAATCATTCCCATCTCTCAATATCAGAAGGAAACTATATTTTTATTTATATTACATGTCACTAAATAAGTTATATTTCTGACATATACATACCTAAATGTTTAATTGATTTGATGCAAATATGAAATTGATGTTCCTGAAATGGATGGGTAACTCAATTTTTCACCTGTTGGCATCAATTCTGATTGGGACCAGTCTATAGAGTAATCCTGTCCTTTGCATCAACACTTGGGTGAGGTTTAGAAATAAGCAAAAGAAGGATGCCTGCAAATAAAACCAATCAGTCTTCAACTGAGGTACCATCACTATTATTGTTGTATTCTGCTTTTTCTTTTTTGTTATTAATTAAAAAGCAATAAAAATAAATTTTAAACAGTTCTAGAAAACATTGGCCAGTATAGCAATTGTTTGGCCACTACATCATGATAGTGGTTTATATATGACAGGGCAAATGCAAGCTATTTTATATTAATTGGCATCTGCCAAACCATACAAGATAAACAGATGTGGCTTCATGCTGAACAATATTATAGCAGCAACTGAAGACAGATAGCTAAGTCACACAAAAAAGCAAGAGGATATAAGAGAATTTACAGAGATATGCCCCATTTTTCAAATTATCTTGTAAGAAGTTGAAATAGATAGAGATTGGCACATTTCCACCATATCTGAAAACAAGAGTCATTTAAGATGAAGCTCTGAGAATGAAAGAATATGGAGACTTTTAGGTGATTAAATATTATAGTACTCTTGTGTCAAGTGGGATATATACTCTTTACAGCTTTACCTTTAAAGAGGAAATTATTAGATAAACATCAGAGTATCCTAAACCAATGGAGTAATTCACTGCATATGAAATATTTCTATCCTAAATTGCTAGTTACTAGTTACATTTAAAACTGGATAAAGAAAAAATAGAAAACAAAATTCAAGAAGAAAGAGACATGAAAAAAACAAAAGGCTAAAAGTCCTCTTATAATTTTATATCTATTTAATAAAATATTATATCTACATAATACACCAACAGACATGAAAAATTGATCAGAGTATCTACTCCATTTAAAATACATGAGATTACATTTCTCACTCAACAGGAGTCCCGCAATCTTAATTACTGAAACAAATACTTAATTGAAGGCAGTAGCCATATAAAACTGTTGGCTGGTATCCTGCATTAACCAACCAATTAGCTTTCATTCATAATAAATTAGGTACACTGTATCAAGCTAGGAATGTGAGGATGTATTGGTTATTTATTGGAAACAGATGGCTGAGTGAACAACCCTAAGAGTGAAATATGCTGCTTTCCTTCTCACTCTATCATTGACATCACTTGGGGAAAGCCAGATAATCAAGAAAGCAATGTGAACACGGTTTGCCTTTCTGCATACAACAATAGAGAAAAGTTTCCAGCAAGCAAAAGATTCTCAGCCTTCAAGGTTTCCACTGTTTTCTTGCTGGGTTATTTTGTTTGCTTTTCCTTAAGATCAGCAGCTGTACATTTGTTAATCTGGTTCTCAGTTCCAACAAACAGCTTTGCTAGACGATTAGAGCCATGAATTATGCAGAGTGCAGTAGGTCTATCACAAGTAGAAGGACCATATTTAACATGTAATGTTGCTTATGTACAAATTCACATCCATCCAAACAATCCAGCCAGAATGTTCTAAAGAACTATTACACAATCTTTTGAAACATTATGGTAGATCTAGTTGGTCTTGTGTCCGCTGGAGTTAGGGTGAAACAAATATTATTATGTGAAAGTATCTTACACCAAAGAGAGTGAGAATACTCTTCACATGTGATTCCAAATTATATACAGTAGTGCAAACCTTTACTGTCTTACTTATACTCTTTAAAACCAGTCGCATTTCAAAAGAGTGCAGTTCTTACCTGAGGCAATGAAAAAAGTTTAATAATATAAACACATTGTGTGCAGAATTGCTTAGCCTGTAGGCAAGCCTGAAATAAAGTTCTTTGAAAGCTGAAGAATTATATTTTCCAATTTAGAAATTATATCATTAATGATGCAATTCCCCCATAATGAAGCAGTTTTCTCCCTCATTAGTTTACATATTGTTAATTTTAACGATAGAAACGGAAGTGCTCCAAGGAGGAAGAATACATGTAATATTCAGAAAAACTTAAATGTTATCTACTTTAAATATGACATTGAGAGTCCAAAAAAGGCTTGTTAGGGAAAGTAGCAGTTATTTCTATATACACTTTTTTGTGGAGTGTAGAAAGAGTTTAAATTCCACAGTAGATCCACAATGAGATCAGTTATTCACTAGACTTTCTAACCATGCTGCAATTTGAGATCATTAGAAATCCAGTCTACTGCTAGTCATAGGAGCCAAGCACCTCAATCCAGAAACCAAGAAACTTCCACCAAACTTCCTTTACATGAGTGTTTGATGGAGAAACTCAAAACTCATTATCTGATCAATGGCAAAATGCCTTCCTCCTTCTTTCTTTCCTGGGGGAAATACAACTGATAAGAAGGACTTCAACCATTTAATAGCTGAAACATCTTCCAACTCTCTTCCTAGCAGATTATGAATGGTGGTGTGATGAAAAAAATCTCCAGTTAGATTGGAAGGAGGTGTTAAGAGTGGGCTGAATTTAGAGTCCTTGCACTGCAGAAAGCAACACTGGCCTGACCTCCCCCTGAATCCCCGAAGCCTTATCTCACTGTTCCCAGGGGAATGCAGTCAGTTTGGTGAGATTCTTGTAACATGGATGATCCCACAATGCTGCTCAGAAGACAGCACCAAACATACCATAACACGCAACAGGAGATGAATGTGGGTAAAGCCTGTTTTAAATTCTTTCACATTATTCTGAAGGTTCAGATTACTTCCCCAAAATAGTTTTACCAGATAGCTTTTAAAGGCTAACTGTAGAAAACTCCAAACTGAAGTATAAAAATATCATTTCATTTCATTTTATGACAAACAAAACATCTGCTTGTGGGCTTGTTATACATATAAACCTTTAAAAGGACTTTTTTTAAAAACCGAATTTCACATGTGTAGTGATCGTTTAACATTCCAACAAGAACTGGTTAAGGCTTTCTGACCAAATAAAATTATCCTATTTTGGAATAAGACAAAATTCCATTTTCAGTCGCTGATAAAAAGACTTATTTATTGAGGCACAGATGTTCCTTGCTTTAATGTCTACTCATAACTTTGATGTCTGGTTGATGTTATCTTTCAGTCATTATCACTGCTCTCTTTTATCTCTGTGTTTGTAAGATTTTACTGGTGTTCCCAAAGTGGCATTCCACTGGCATCTAAAAAGGGCCTCCTGTGATTCTGAAGATAGTATGAAGCCACAAGGACTTGTACCCAACGATACTCTGGTTCTCCATGAATCTGACTGC
This sequence comes from Stegonotus admiraltiensis, assembly GCA_032468215.1. Lineage (NCBI taxonomy): Eukaryota > Metazoa > Chordata > Lepidosauria > Squamata > Colubridae > Stegonotus > Stegonotus admiraltiensis. The sequence continues at coordinate 11,439 of JANHZT010005561.1, forward strand.
TTTTAAAAGCTGTAAAAAAATAAGTGGCTATAAACTGAACCCCAAATGGTCTGGAAAATCCATATAAACGTTTTTATTCATTGCAAAGGAGAAAAAAACTGCTAATGCTGAAGGAAAACCACAACAGGAGCAGTAGTCCCTAATTACAGCGCCATAAGAGGTGAACCTCACATGCACATACGTCAAGATCCATCTCATACAAAGGTGAGTTGGATATACTGCAGAATAATTTTCAGTGGCTGGCAAGATTTAGGCAGTGAATCTTCTAAGTGAACAGGCATTTGTCTTACCTTAAAAGCCGATTCTCTCCTGGCTGCAGAGTGGGTTATTAATGGGTTAATGGAGTCCGATTTGTGAGGAGACTGAGACAGAAATTGTGGCCACGCCTCCACGCCTCTGCTTCCTGTCCCAGTTTTCGGCAAAGAAAGACCTGGAAGAGAATCTGGACCAGACATCAGTAATTCCTGATCCAGGCCCCGGTGGAAGGGTGGGGCTGACCCACTCTGCAGCCAGGAGAGAATCGGCATTTAAGGTAAGACAAATGCCCATTCTCCCATCCTGCTGCAGAGTGGGTCATTAATGGGACATACCCAAGCCAGCACAGTCACAGGCGGGAAGCCGAAGGGATCACCTCCGGCAATGACCACCTGTTGTAGAACTCATCTCCCAAATGACGCCTCCGCTGATGCAAAAAACATCCAGCTTGTAGTGCCTGATGAAGGGTGAGGGAGAGGCCCAGGTGGCTGCCCAACAAATCTCCTCAAGGGAGGCTTGCGTGGCCCAAGCAGCTGTGGTTGCTGCACTGCGAGTGGAGTGAGCTGTGATTCGTCTAGGTGATGGCAGAGTGTTGCTCTCATAGGCATGGGCAATGCACACCCTGATCCAGCGGCCAATAGTGGAAGAGGTTACCTTGGTCCCCAGGGAAGTGGGTTGAAAAGAGACCAACAGAGCCTCTGTTCCTGGAAGGCGCAGTGTGGGAGATATATATATTTTAGGGCTATCCGCACATCCAAGGTATACCATTGTCTCTCCAAAGCATGGGAAGGCCAAGGACAAAAATTAGGCAAGATAACCTCCTGTACCCTATGGAACCAGGAGTTAACCTTGATAATGAAGGTTGGATCCAGACGTAAAATTACCTTGTCTGGATGGAAAATGCAGAGGTCTGACCTAACAGAAAGGGCCGCCGATTCTGAGATATGTCTTGCCGAAGTGATAGCTACCAGGAAGACAACCTTAAGGGAGAGATGGTGAAGGTGAGCCATTCTCAGAGGCTCGAAGGGAGGTCCCGTGAGCACCCTCAGGACCTTAGGTAAGTCCCACGTGGGGTAACAATGAATGACAGGGGGGCGAAGGTTACTGACTCCCCAGAGAAACCTGCGGATATCAGGATGTAAGGCCAGGGATTCCCCTTCCCTGCCCATCAGGACTATGGCAAGGGCAGCTACGTGACATCTGATGGTGCTGTGGGCCAGCCCTTTATCCAGACCATCTTGCAGGAACTCCATCACCTGTGGAACAGAAGCTGAAACAGGATTAGTCCCGCCTGCAGCGCACCAGCGAGAAAATACCTGCCAGGTGTGATTGTAAATCCGGATCGTGGACTTCTTGCGGTCTGCCTGCATGGTCCGGATGACCCTGTCGGAGTAAGCACGTCACCTCAAGATGGCCCCCTCAAGTGCCAGGCGGTCAGATGGAGCCATTGCGGCTCCGGATGCAGAAGAGCCCCCTGGCTGAGGGACATTCTCCAAAGGGGAATCCTCCATGGTTGGGAAATGGAGAGAATGACAAGGTCCGTGAACCACGGTCTTCGAGGCCAATGTGGCACCATCAGGATCACCTCTGCCTCCTCCTCAATGATCTTGCGTATGGCTGCTGGTATCAGAGGCAGGGGCGGAAAGGTGTACAGGAGACCTGGAGGCCATTCACAATGAAGCACGTTGGTTCCTTCCGCCCCCTGCATTGGAAACCTCGTGAAGAAGCGAGGTAGATGCGTGTTGAGATGAGATGCAGAGGTCTACTTGCGGTTGACCAAAGCAACTGCAGATGTCCCGGAAGAGGTCTGGATGGAGACGCTATTCAGAGCTGTCGACTGTGGTCCTGCTGAGGAAATCCGCCTGCGTGTTGGATTCGCCAGTGATGTGGTCCACCTTCAGTGATAGGAGATGAGCCTTTGCCCATCTCCTGAGTCGGAGTGCTTCCTGCATCAGCTGCTTTGACCGAGTGCCCCCTTGGCGGTTGATGTGAGCTTTCGCAGTGGTATTGTCCGTCAGCATGAGGATGTGCTGGTTCTGTACCAGGTGATGGAAGTGGCATAGGGCAAGGTGAATTGCCCGCAGCTCCAACCAGTTGATGTTGTGTCGAAGGTCCTATGGAGACCACTGACCCTGAGCCACCTGGTGGTTGAGGTGAGCTCCCCATCCATAGAGGCTGACATTTGAAGTGATGGTGAGTCTTGGGGCTCTCGAAAGATCATCCCCTTGTCCAGGTTGGGGGATGCCCACCAGTGAAGTGAATGCCGAACTGCAAGAGGAACCCACACCGGAGTCCGGGAGTTGGAAACCTTGGCTCGTTGGAAGGGAAGGAGAAACCATTGCAGCTTGTGAAGGTGTAGACGGTCCCAGGGCACTATTTGGATGCACAAAACCATCTTTCCTAGCAACAACAACAATGTCGCCAGAGGGACCGAGGGATCTCGTAGAACCTGAGCTACCTGCTCCCTGATGGCTATCTTCCTGTCGTGAGACAAGGAGACTTCCCCTGTGGTGGTGTTTATGAGAGCGCCTAGGTGAACCAGGCTCGTGACTGGTTCTAGTTAGCTTTTTGAAAAGTTGGTCAGAAAGCCGTGGCTTTTCAAGGTGTGAAGTGTTAACTGGATGTCCTTTCGGGCCCTCTGAAGACGTTAGGAGGAAGATCTGTTGCTGTTGTGAAAACAAAATGGCCACCGCAGCCTTGGACACGCCCACTGGCAATGCTTTACAATGGCCACTCCCTGACTAGGCACTTCTATAGACTAGAATAGCCTCCCAAAATGGCCACCGCCAGAATCCAAAATGGCTGCCACCAGAATCCAAAATGGCCACCAAAGCTGATTCAGCCTCATGGCCTGCCCCAAATGGCTGCTGCCTCACAAAGATAAGGGAGAAGGCTCCTGAGACACCAGGGCACCCTGAAAAATGCAGCAAATTCAACCGCAGCGGATCGCTTCTCCTCTGAGAAGTCTCATCATCAAATCAAGTACGATGGTGGTGGTGGCGGCGGCGGAATTGGCAGGGAATTTCAAGCCTCCTCCCAGCTGTTCAATGTAAATAGTTTTGGTGGCAAAATGGCCGCCTTGCAGCTGATACTTGGCTGCTAATGCAGGGGGCAGCGGGGAAGCAATAACAGAGGAGGGAGGGGGAAGCTTCTTAGAGGGGGAGGGGGGAAGCCAAGCAAAACTGGCAAGGCTTGTGAGGCCTGGGCCCCCGGGGCAGCCACCCCCTTATTCTTAGTAGTGGCGGCTTTATCAGACTAAACTGATGTGGCCAGCACACTAGCCCCCAGAATAAATATAATAAAAGATAAAACCTGTATAGTTGATTCAAAAATGGGTTGAATGAAGAGCAACTGCCAAAGATGTCTTTCTCAGACGGACTGAGACAAAGCAGAGGCGTGGAGGCATGGCCACAATTTCTGTCTCAGTCTCCTCACAAATTGGACTCCATTAACCCATTAATGACCCACTCTGCAGCAGGATAGGAGAACCTCTAAGAACTTTTCCAGCTTTTTTTTTCTTTAAGGAGAGGAATGGGTGCTTTAAGTAATTACACAGCTTAATAAACCTATTTTACTTGTTTGATTTACATCCTTTCTTTTCTCCTGGAGCTGAAAAAGGCCTATTCTCTCAATTTATGCTGACAACAATAACTCATTGAGCTAGGACTTCCGGTGGCACCGCCGTCACTGCCCAGTCGCTCCTTTTTGGAGCGCTAGCCCCATGATTTCGTAAGAACCGCAGACAGCAAAAATCAGCTGTCTGGTGGTTCAAAAGTTTTCCCCTCGGGTGAAGAAGGGAAACAGAGCAGCTGGGGGGAGGTAGAGCTCCCCAAGACCCCCAGAAACTGTTCTGGGGATCATTGGGTGAGAGCTCCCTAAAACCCCAG
>JANHZT010005564.1:0-12566 GCA_032468215.1 Stegonotus admiraltiensis
GAGGGAAAGAGAGAGAGGGAAAAAGAGAGAGAGAACACACATACTTGTATAGAAATTTATGGTGCACCAGAGGAGTTTTTTATACAAAAGCATTCAAAGTTATCCTATTATCTGCCACTACCATTTTTACCAAAGTATTTTACTTCAGACAACTAAGCTTCCACAGAAAACAAACAAAACTGAACTTTCATGTAATACATCTGTAAAATATTCCTTAGGAAATTTGCAGTCTCCATTGACAGTTTCAGAATTAAGAAAGGAGCAATAGTTAAGAGAGTGGGCATGTCATCACTTTTTTCTTTTTCCTTAGTCTTCTTGGTTTAAAATCTCCCTAGGAATTGCTGCTGCTAAGCATATATGGTGCCCTCAGATGATCTTTGGGCTATAAAAATAACACTTTTCCTCCACTTTGATATACTGTTATTGCCCACACATGGAGTGAGTAATAATTGCTAGTTTCTTGAACACAAGAAATTTATCACTACTTAAAATGAAAGGGCAAAAATGCATAGGAAAAAAGAATTGTGTATTTTAATAGTTGCATAGAAGAAGGAAAATTTTAATAAGCTACATCGTAATCTTCTACATCTAAGATGGTCTTCAAGTTTGAAGGACATACATAATTTATATTAGAAACTTCATAACTAGAGTTTAATGAAAAAAGTACACATAATTAAAACATTCTAAATCTAGGGTATTTTTTTTTCACAGCCAAAAATGAATAGAAGTCAAATCCTTCCACACAAAGTTCTATTTTTGAATACCCCAATTTCAAGAGTTTTAAGGGCAGCAATATAATTACTAGCTTTCTATTGCTATTAAACAACTAGTAATCAGAAATTCTTGCTGATCTACTTCAGATTTTCAGAATTCTGTTATCAGAGCCACAACTAGCTTCTATTCCTAACCCAGTTCTATGTAACAAACATTCTCCATTCTGTTCTCTGAAGTAAATAATCCTTTGCTCCGGTATCAAGGGGCATTTAAAATCAGTTCTTCTTCAAAAAAATATGTTTGACAGCTTAATGCAGCATAAATACATAGTAAACAAAGCAGCCTGATATCAATTGTTAGAAAGTATTATTTTTGTTAGTTATTACAAAGGGCCACCATTTCTCACCATGCCCCATATCCCAGTTGCAACAGCAAATGGGATATGGGATACAGATGTTATTCTTGGCTTTCTGGAATCCTGACCAAAACTCTAATGCTACTTGCTCAGCTTTAACAAAGAGGGATCAGGCAGTACCATCTGCAAGTTTGGGGCATGCTGTATATTTTCCAGGTCAACTTCTCTTATTGTGAGGATATTGAAAGATACTCTTGGGATACCATGAAGAAAAGAATGCAATTACTTATGCATCTGTTACTACAGCTGTTTTGTGGAGTTATGCAGCCATGAATCTGCTTTTACATTTAAGCCCACCCTGTACACTTGAATAATCTATAGTAGCTACAAACTGATGTTTCTGATCCTCTTTATCAATTCCCCTTTGAAGCCACATTGTTTATAATGAATGAAGCACTTAAATGAAGCATGTTGGCTATTGCTAATGTATCGAACATAAATTACAGTGCTAAGGATGTTGCCAGGTTAGGGTTAGAATTAGAATTGGATTTTAGGGAGGTTATATTTTTTATTCTATACAGTACAAGATTTTAACCTAATGCTAAAAATTATTTGGAATACCACACGTTGCAAGTATTAGATCCAAGGGATGACTACTTGTTCTACCACTGCAACTTTCCTCATATTGTATGCTTCATTGGCATTAATAAAAAAGTGCAGTAATATAAACAGACCTTAAAATTGTACTGTTCTGAGAGCTATCTTGCTCTTGAGTCTAAACAACAAACCTGCATCAGCGCCAGATACATAGATAGTTGTAGCTTCTATCATAAACTACTGCTTTACAGTTAATTCCTCTAGGGATTATACCTAATTCTTCAGTATCAGTATTTCTAACTGTTGTATGGATCTTAGTATGTTGTATCTGCCATATTAGTTACATGTAAATACAGTCCATTTTATATTACAAAGGCTCTAGTACTAAGAGGCAATTCTATGTAGGAAAAATTCTATCCATATTGTGCTATGCTATGCTATGCTATGCTATGCTATGCTATGCTATGCTATGCTATGCTATGCTGTTCCGTTCCGTTCCGTTCCGTTCCGTTCCATTCATATTGATTTTGTAGCCAAACCTAGAAAAATGGTATCAGGTTGTATCCAGTATATTTTACTATAAATCCCAATTAGAATGATAAAATGCTGCTGAATTCCAAATAGAACATTATTTACTGCAGTAAAAAAATTATTTACTGCAAATAAATAATAATAATTACTGTGCTAGAGCATTAGCAGAGAGGAGGATACAATCCAAATTCCATATTATATATAATAAAGTAAACAAAACTCATGCCAGACTTCTCTCCTCCCTGTCTGGACCAGAAAGAGTTCAGAGTCTCTCAGTTCTAGTTAGTAATATTTATTAGAAGAAAGGTTAAGCTTGTCACACAAGAATTCTAGCTGATACTCTACTCTCAAATAAGAACCCAAGATAAATGTAGTTTAAGAAGATTACATTCTAGCCCATTGCTCATGTTTTGTTTTTTTTACATAAAGGCAAAGAAATTTGTTTCTTTTGTGGAGGTAGGGAGCCTTTATTAGCTGGTTGTTTTGTTAGTAGACTACTTTTCACAGTGGGAAATGTATCTCGCAAATGATAACAAACACGCTTGCAAATTTTCAAGTTCTGCTGTTTTCCAGAACTTTTCTCAGATAAGGTATTGCAAAAAGCAGCAGTGGTCAATAAGCAATATCTCACATAAGTTTCTTTGTTCATCTCCTCTCTGGAAACACTTGAGGCCTCTTGCATGCAAAGCATATGTACCAGTGAGCAATCACTCTTCCACAGATTTGAGTAAATGTCCATTACATTTCAACTTTAAAGAAACACAAACTTTCCTGTGTGAGAGGAAAAAAAAGTTCTTTTGACATATGATTCAGCACTACCAATTAAAACTTACTGTGCAGTTAATTTTTCTCTTTTATAAGGAGGGTAGGGGGGTTACATATAAATGGAATGAAAAAAGGTGGGAAAGAAACAATGAACAAATTTGTCAGAGGACTTCGTGAAAGATTATATTTTAGGGCACAAGATGAAATGAACTGTCAGTTTATTTGTAAATTGAATTCACATGATAATTTATAGCTTTTAAATATGTATTCTTATCACACTTTTTTTCAATTATGATGTTTTCCATTTCACCCAGAATTCAACCGAAACAGTTCCAGACATCCAGATTTTCCACTGCTTATCTCTGCCTTCTTATAAGCATGACATCCTTCACTCTATTACAGTTTAGTTCAGATAATGTTAATCTTGACCAGATAACTCTTAGATGTTCCAATACACAGTTAACCTAATATCATTAGACTACTTTGGAAATATTAATATACATTCTGAAGTTTGCATTTTGGTTTGTTTGGATGAACTCACTTTTTCGTAAAGTTCAGTTTAGAAGACCCATGAAAGGTAGCAGCTTTTTTTATACTGTATTTGTTGAACGGATGACCTTGTAAACTATTTTTAAAGAAAACAAATCTCACTTTCCAAATTTATTAAACCCTAGTGAAATGAAAAGATATAGCTAACATGGAAGATTCATACAACATAGGCAGAATGCCAGCTAAGATGCCATCTATTCAGACTGAACACAAACGCTATCTGTCTTGAACCACTGACTAAGCTATTCATGGCAGCCTTTTAAATTAAGAGTCTTCTGAATTGATAATTAGATTCTTCTGATAGCATTTTTAACAGGATCTTTCTCAGATTGTTCTTGCATTTTTTACTACCAATGTTCTAATTTGTCATTCAGTCATTTCAGACTAATCCTGCTGGCTTCTCCTGCGCTGAATTTAAATCAAGATATTGTTTCATATTATCTTCACACGGCTTCACCATGGGTAGATAAGTAAATAGTTTATTCTCTGTTTTGAAATTTACTGAATGGCTTGGGCCAATTGTTGTTTGTCATCTTAATCTACATCCCACTGGAATCTCACTTAAGCATAATAATAAATCATGAACTTCAGTGGAATTTAATTTACTGTGCAGTTCAGTCTACATATGTTTACATCGAACTGGCATAGGATTACAGTGTTGAAATATTGCTTTTTACTATTTAAATTGATAAATAAATTGAATAAATGTTTCAAACTAAATTGATATTATGTAGTGGCCATAAATTATCACACCAAGGATCCCACACCCAGTTAACCTTGAGTGCATCTTGTAGGATCTATAGGATATGATTTAGCCAGGATCTGAGAGTTATATCCTGGTATCCTACTAAAGGTCTTTGCTTCTCTATTTAACCTGGCATTCCAGAGGTCCCTAAATAAGCCATATTAAGGGATTAGCTAAAAAACCCAATTTTATGTTAGAAACAAAACCCACAATAACATTGCCTAAGGAATTGCTAGTAAACACTGTTAAGAGAGCAGCAGGGATCAAATATGGAAAGAGGAACTTAACATTCATTTCTTCAACATTGTCCTCCCACTTGCACTGAAAATTTAAAATATATGTATATTTTGGGCAGGACTATGCATTGATTCAGAACTTTCCCAGATTAATTCTTCAGCTCAACAAATAAATAATACATTGTTGCAGTATTCATTCTAATACTTAAGACGCCCACAATTACTAAGGTGGATTTAATAGAAAAATAGGGTTTTTCCCTTATAGCTTTCAGAAAATCTATCTATGAAATTACAGCTGAGAGTGGAACTATAAGTACTTTTCTATTTTCTCACTTTATGGCAATGTGATGCTATTCAACTTGCTAAGGCGTATATTTAGAACTTGAGAGATATTTATATTCTAACCAGGTGGATATTCCTCCAGCATCAGATAAGAGAACAGCCACATCACCTGTTCATACAGGAGCCCTGAGTGAAGACAAAGAAAGTTTCTGTCTTAAGAGATTGTAAAGGAGGGAAGCAAGTCAGTTGCTGAGATTTCTGTAACCTTATTTTATCTTCTTTCTTGGTAAAGAATGTCTGGAAGAATTTTACTTTCTGTAGAGTTGGAGCAACCAAGAAATTAAGATGAAGTCTGCTATTGTAAAAGCACACAAAAGAGAGATTTCTTCCAGAATGCAAACTGGTACATATTCTGCTATCTGCTGTTGGAAGATCTAGAGGCAAAGAAAGAACAAAGAATCGGAAGAATCGGACAAAATAATCAGAAGTACAAGATTGGTGTGTCAGTCCAAAAAAAACTTACACTGATTTTGAGTGGATGAAGTTTGGATTTCTTGTCCAGAATGATTTCTGATTCACTACTAGAGGAATTGATTATACCTGGGAAATGAGGAAAAGCAGTATGACACTTTGAGGATCTTAATGTTTTTAATAATCTAGTTGGAAGTTATTATTTCCCCCCAAATGTAGGAAAATAAGACATAGACATCATTCTTTTATCTTAAATGTCAGGCGAAAATCAGGAAAGAAGCACTGTTTGTTAAGTGAGGTTTAGTAGTAGTCTACATCTGAACTTGAAAGAATAACTAATGCTATGCAACATTTTAGAAGTATTTTTTTCAAGCATTTCCATTGAGAAAAAACAGGTTTTTAAAGTATTTTTTTTTCAAAGAAGAAAGCATCTATGAAGCTTTTATGAATCAGATCACGGACTTAAATTAGAAGATGGATTGAGTCTGGAGCACTTGTGGGAAATCTCATGTTTTCTCCCTATTCAGAGGGGATAAGGAGAAAAGATGACATGTAGAACCAGTCTACTTGCCATGTCTTCATTCTGTGATGTGGTGGATGTGATGTGCTGGTGCCAGGTTATCTTCGAGACTGCCTTCTACTGCATAGCTCCCAGCGACCGGTAAGATCCCACAGAGTTGGTCTCCTCCGGGTCCCGTCAGCTAAACAATGTTGGCTGGCGGGCCCACGGGGGAGGGCCTTCTCTGTGGCTGCCCCAGCTCTCTGAAACCAGTTACCTCCTGAGGTCCGGACCATCCCCACCCTATTGGCCTTGTGAAAAGCGATGAAGACCTGGCTTTTCTGGCAGGCCTGGGGCCGTTGATCTCGCTTTGTGATCTGACGAGATCCAGCCATGAATGGTGTGAATGGGTTTTTATGTTTTTAATGTTTTTATGGTGTTTTTTGAATGTATTGTGAGCCGCCCTGAGTCTTTGGAAAGGGGTGGCATATAAATTGAATAAATAATAAATAAATAAATTCAGCTGCAGTTGTCAACTCCACTTTTGGCTAAGTCATCTTCAGTTCACCATTTCTTCCCTAAAAGTCCTTTTTCCTTTTTGTTGATAGCAGATTTACTCTCTGGCACTACAGCCACCCTCCATAATTGCTTAAAGGAAAAATAAAGAGCTTGGACACGACAACCACATCCACCTTCCATACTTTTAGATGGAATTATTCTGGGGCTGAGGAGTTATTCATTCAGGAAAATTGGATGCTTCCTAACCATTCTTTTATATACCGTGAGTTGCCACTTCCTTAGGAGTCAGGGGAGGATGATGGACAGAAAGCTGGTTGGCTCAGTCTCTGATCACTCATTGAATCTGCCCAATCAACTCCAGTGTGCCCCAGCTGCTTTTATCTTGGTAATATATAGGCCATCTAGTCTTTCATTCCATAAAGAACAAAAATAGTAGGACGTATGCAACTACCTTATAATTATGCATATTTATTCTCATCATTTTAATTATCAAATAAGGAGTTGAAAAACAGGTTCCATGAGGTACAGTGCTCATTATAACCCTGTATTATTTTATCTAGATTACTCAGACTTTTTAATTTTATTTGTCTATATGGCGAGGAAATAAGGCATACTATTAAATTAATCTGTGAAAACAACATTGTTTTTCATACTGAGTGTGATGGATTTGAAAAATCTTATAATGACAGGCCATATTTTTATCCTACTCTAGGATCTATAAAGTCTTCCAGGAAAAAAATGGAATTTCTCATCTCCTGACAGTATTTAATTACAGTGCATGATATACGTTTATATAAGGTATCCAGAAATGTTTCTACTGCTCTTTAAATTAGATTACACTGGACATGACTAGGGATTCTATTTGATCAGGAAACTGGAATGCTGAGGACTAAGTATGAATCTTTATGAAAAACAGAAATTTCATGCTGCATTGCTGATTGGATTTTTCTCCCTTCTCCTGCTTAGTTTGAAAGTGGTTATCCTTATTCATTTAGACAGTGATATATTTCACATTGTGTTAAGCCATTGTTTCTTAATCATGGTTTGTTTGCTAAGTCACAACGGTTGGGTTCATAACAGTAGTGGGATTCAAATCCCGTCTCTACCGGTTCACTTGTGGGTGTGCGCACGCTCATGCGTGCAACGCTTCTGCACATGCACAGAAGCTTCTGCGTATGCACAGAGATGTCCAGGTGGGTGGGCAGAGCCTCACGCTGCCAACGGTTCGCCCGATCTGGGGCGAACCGGTAGCAACGCACCACTGGTTCATAATATATGCCAAGGGATATATTATGTTTTACAAAACATTGTATTTGGTTTATTGACAACTATGTTACCCCCCCCCCCCCAATCACATTTTAGTTTAGTTGATGAATGCCCACTGAGTGACCATATTTTATGTTTTTTTGTTACTGTGGGAAAAAAGAACTGTAACAATTTGCACTTTTATTTATATTTCATACTACTTCATGATGATTTTTGACTCTGAGTGATGACATTAAGCTGGTAGCTTTCAAACTGTGTGGCACTTCAACACCCTAAAATGATACATTAATTTGGGGGGGGCGGAACCATGAACAAAACTGATGATTTTACTCGTGTTTATGTTGGGCAAGAAATAAAGATATACATATTGGACTTGCAACTGACCACTGTGGTCTTGTGCAAGCAAAATAAGAAAGAGTCCAGAGTGAGTCTGACAATGTTTTCTATTCACCTGTACAAGGCTGATCTTCCCCCCTCCTTAAATTGTGACATGATTCTTAGTTGCTCTCAATCCCTGGCAGGGTTAGGCAATATCTGAGCATGAAATAATTTGGACAGGATAAATAATATCTATACAATTAATTAATAATATCTTCAGAAATAATTATTCATTTATAATATCTTGGCTGCCTTATAAAACTTTCCCCTCATCCCTGCATTTCCTTAGATGGCATTTTTCCTTTACAGTAATAACTTAATGGGCCAATCTCTGGAAACAGACTGAGGTGGTCTCAGTGACAGAAATATGCAAAAGTAAACTAATTAAGTTTGGCCAGACCTAGTCAAAGAGTCCTCCCTGAGTTACCAACTTTGTCTTCCTAAGTTGATAATCACCTAAATCATTGTTCATATGTTACATAATTTAAAAGGCTGAATTTGCCAAGTAAGCTTTTTTTTCAAAAAGAAAAAAAAGTGAAAACATACTAAAGTGAGTTAGTGGGTAGATGGGTGAAGGAGAGAGAAAGATATTTGGTTGAATTTAAATAGTTATATTTTCTTTTCCTGAGTCTACCCATCCTAGCAAAACAGAAAAATTGTAATGCTTGAAAATCTAAAAGCAATGATGCTGTATAAAAATATTACAGAAAATATTTTTTTTTCAAAAATTCCAGAGCCATGGAACATGAATAAAACAAGATATCAAAATAAGGGATATCAATGAAAAAGCATTTCAAGTAAACAGGTTTTCAATGTTGTATTAAATAATATATCTAAGAGGGCCAATTATAAGTTATTAGGAAACACCAAAAGGTAGGGAATAGAGAACCAGTGTAGTGTAATAATTAAATTCAGATTCTAGTCTTCCCTTAGTCGTGGAAGCCAACTGGCTGACCTTTGGCCAGTTACACCCTCTCAGCCTAAATTAGTGTCAGCCTCTGTGACAATCCTGTTACATCATAAATTGATAGGTTTGCTTACGAGCTAGGTGAGTGCACTATTAAACAAGCTGACCCTCCAACTATGTGGGACAAATGCTAAGAAAAGCAACAACCATTTCAATGCTCAGTGAAAACTATATAGGCCTTTAACATTTTTTTTTACTGTTTTGTGTAAGCACTAGACACTGTATTTCATTACAACATATGATGGGGAACAGTTAGGAAAATAAATAAACTTAAGTATTTTGCTACATTAATTTTAATGTATTATTTTAACTTAATCATATTATGGCAGATTTATGATATATTCTGATTTTTAAGTAAGACTAATGAAATTTTAAAAACTTGAAAATAGGTGACATGCTGAGAAAACTTCCCCTGAAATCTTTTAGCGTGCTATTTACTTGATATTATGTATCTCCTAGAACATAAATCTAATGAAATAACCCAACAAAACTTGACTAAAGTAGAAGCCATTTCAGAATGATGGAATAGATCAATAAATAATCAGTGACTTAGACATTACTCTATTAACCAAAATGCCAGAAAATGATGATCAAAATTGTTGGAAGAAATGTCCATCTGGGTTTCTCCTTTCCAGGGAAATATAATATTTTGCCTTTTTAATATTTCCTAAAATATTTCATTCTTCTAGGAGCGGGTGGGTGCTAACTTTCTTCAAAATTACATAGCCTTTCATTAATTCACATTCTTTGCCTAAAGAAACCCCCTAAGAACCTAACAATATCATACAAAATCATTCAGTGGTTTCAAACCCCACATTAAGATATTTTAAAAACTAAAATACTACAAACCTCTAAGCAAGCCTTCAGTTCAGAATATTAAAATATGAATTCAATTAATAATGTCAAAATTTATAAATAATATAAAAATAAACAAAAAAATATATGTTTCCCCTGACCAGTCGTTACTGACTCTAGAGGGCGGTGCTCATATCCGTTTCTTAGCTCAGAAAGCCAGCATTGTCTGAAGACATTTCCATGGTCATGTTGCCGACCAGTCTCTATGCCAAGCTGCACAGAACACTATTACTTTCCCACCAAAGTGGTACCTATTTATCTACCCATATTTGCATGCTTTCAAACTGCTAGGGGCAAGTATTGGGATTTCATCCTATCACATGACAAGCTCAACGTCTTTACTGAGCCATTGAGCCCCCATAAACAATAAACAAAGAGTAATAAATTGTAACCATAATATGACTATATATATATATATATATATATATATATATATATATACATAAATACACACACACACAAACACAGACAGTGATGAGAGTCAAGTAATTTAACAACCAGTTCTCTGCACTAATGATTTGTTCCAACAACCAGTTTGCCAAACTGCTCAGAAAGTTAACAACCGGTTCTCCCGAAGTGGTGCGAACTGCACACACACACACACACACACAGGGTATTACCTAATATGCTATGTGTAGGAGCAATAACATTGTGGAAGAGAGAGAAAAGTCATAACCCAAAACAATACTCAGATAAAAGAAATCTTGGCCCAAGCCAGATCTGTACCACGAGTAAGCATCTCAGACAAGATCTTCCTTAGTTCTCACAAGGATAAAGGGAATGAGGAGGAAGCATATTCAGACTTGCAAGATTTTGTTACTATAATCTTATAATAAAAATAGCAATAGCACTTAGACTTATATACTGCTTTGCAGTGCTTTATAGCCCTCTCTAAGTGGTTTACAGTCAGTATACTGTCCCCAACAATTTGGGTCCTCATTTTACCAACCTTGGAAGGATGGAAGGCTGAGTCAACCAAATTACTATTACAAATATTAATAACATGCGTGACTTTGTTGTCCTAGACTAGTCTACCTTGGAAGACTGACAGCAGTTTGGGGGTACAAGAGTCCCCTTGAAGGAAATGGGAGCTACTGTAGATAAAAGTGATAAATAAATAAATAAATGTTGCAAATAGCACGTGCGCAAATGAAGAGTCAATATTGTTCCCTAAAACATTTGAGGATTATTGTGTAAACTGAAGTAGATAGGAAGTTCATTACTTAATGAAAGTAACCTAACTACAGATGCAGCCTTCTTGAAAATAATAGAACATGTACTTGATTCAATTAAAAAATTTACATACGCATAGTCCTTCAAGTTCCTGGGCCTAACACATGACTGGAAGACAACTTTCTTAATTTTTGTTAGGATGTTTATTTAACTTAAGGACTGTTCCACACCCAAGCAAATCCATTATTTTTGTGTTTAATGTTCAGACTGAGAAGCAATGCTCTGTGTAAAATGCAGAACAGCATGCTATTCTGTCTTGCCTAACCTTCCCATTTATGGGCCCTAACAAAGAAGAACTCTAAAAAAGCACTGCCAGGCCATTTCAATCATGTGCATGCACATTTTTCTCTCTCTAAACATAAAACTATTTTGTTTGATTTTGTTTCATACATAATTAAAAAATACTCTTATTTCTAGTGCATAAAAATATACAAACACTATCACAGAGCTTAATTCATTTTAAGTACTTATAACTATTATGATACTGTGTATATTTCTAATAAACAATGCATGTCTATTATGATTGGGGGTTTTTTATATAAGGTATTCTGGCCAACATTTAAACAGGCCTTTTTAGTTATATCTTTAACAACAATTTGATAGAGTGCTGGCCTAAAAACTAGGAGTCTGAGTGCCAGAAGACTGTCCCACCTTGGTATGGAAGCTGGCTGGATAACTTTGTGCCAGTCACTCTCTCAGTCCGACCCACCTCACAGAGGAGGTGGTGGGGAAAATAGGAGGAAGGAGTACCATATATATTCACCACCTTGGGCTACTTATAAAGTAATAAGGGCAGGATTACTCTATAGTCTTGTAGTAAAGCTTACTCTAGTCTTGTTAAGACAGGAAAATATAATGTTATGCTAATAGAATTCTATATACAGAACAGTCTATGCATTATTAAACTCTTCTCTTAAACGTGATAGCCATTTTGTGAACAGGTAAGCCATCCCACCAGCATGGCCTGGCCAAAGTTGATTGGTACATGCAGAATTATTTCCATTTTCTGACAGAACTATTATGCCTTTGACAGCTCCTAGATAGGAAGAAATGTATTGCCCCTGAAGTACACAGGAACTTCAGGGACTGTAGTATCTATCTGTCATATCGTGCATAGTGCGCAAAAAGCAAGGTATAATAAAGATGATGATTACATATATATATATAAGAATAACTACAGACCTGATAATAAAAGGGAAGAGGCTTAGGGTAGCTAGATGCCAAATGAGAATAAAGTTCATTTGCTTTTAATAACTATGTAAAAGGACAAACAGGTGTAGCTTGCCATATTTTAGGGGTGATAAGATGGGTAAGTCCATCCTGAATAAGTTCACTATCCTTCCTTCACGTCTGGAAAGCCCTCCCTTACAATATTGTCAGTTTCTCCATGGAGAATACAGAATATTCAGAGAAGTGTGTGAATGGGAAGTACAAAATAGCACTTAGCAATAACACTTAAGACTTGTATACTGTTCCATAGTGCTTTACAGCCCTCTATGAGTGATTTAGTGTTAACATATTGCCCCCAACAATCCAGGTCCTCATTTTACTAACCTTGGAAGGATGGAAGGCTGAGTCAACCTTGAGCCAGTTCTATACTTTTT
>JANHZT010005565.1:8961-22018 GCA_032468215.1 Stegonotus admiraltiensis
GAAGGCTATTGCTTAACGCATTGTAAGCCGCCCTGAGTCTCCGGAGAAGGGCGGCATATAAATAAAATCAAAAAAAAGATATATATATATACTATAACGATGAATAGCAATAGCACTTAGACTAATAGACCGCTTCACAGCCTTCTCTAAGTGGTTTACAGAGTCAGCATAATGACGTCCCAACATCTGGGTCATCATTTCACTGACTTCAGAATGTTGGAAGACTGAGTCAACCTTGAGCCAGTGAGATTCAAACTGTCCAACTGCTGGCAGTCAGCAAAATAAACCTGCAGTACTGCATTTTAAACACTGTGGCACCATGGCAATATTTGGGATACAGTAACAATGGATATTATGGTGAAAAATTGGTTCCTTGTACTAATTCAGACAGTTTGGTTTAGTAGTTAAGGTACCAGAATAGAAAGCGGGAGACCATGAGTTCAAGTCTTGATTCAGCCATGAGAGCCAGTTGGGTGACTTTGGCTCAGTCAAACTCTCTTAGCCCACATGGTTGTTGCTGTGGATAAATTAAAGGAGGAAGGTATGTTGAATATGTTTTCCACCTTATTATTTGTAAAAATAATAAAAGTGTGATAAAAATAAATAATAATTTAACAATATGAGTTGAAGCTGTTCTCTGTAATAATTGCACTTAAATGTTGGCATTCATATAATTATAATTCTATCATATGAATTTTTTCATGTCAAAAAACCTAATCATTATCAAAGGAATTGGTTGTTGTTTCACTTCATATTCATAAATTGAATTTATAGGGTACATCTAAATTTGGAACAGAATTAAAAGACCTAAGACTTGCTTTCTTGTCAATTCTGAATCCATTATCTCCCATGAAACAAAAACAAGCCTTGTGCAATTGTCAATGCTTTTTTAGGATGAACAGAAAATTCTGATACTGACCTACAATCTTGAAATAATCCTTGGATATTTTCAGGAACAATTGCACTGAGATGATGCTCTCACATCATCCATGGACATTCCATCTAAGTGAGAACTTGGATGATACTTGCTCTAAGGACTGAATCCAGGGAGACCTGATGGATATATTCCACTGCAGCAGAATATGGTGGGAACTTTGCCAGCCAACTTTGTTGACTTTTAAAAGGAAGAGTATGATGTGTTTATTTCAGCTGGTATTTGGCAGTTCCTGGTTTACTTGTTGGTTTTATTTTAACTGAGATCACTTAAACTATAACTTCATTGTGGTTTGATATTGAAATTCTCTTAAATGTTTTGCATTGAATGAATTATAGACAGCTCTTGGAAGTGATTTGGAAAGAGGAAAGCAACATCCACAGGCCAATCAAGCCCTATGCAAAAACATTTTTAATTCACTCTTAATCAGCAACTTCTGGATGTCACATTAGTCACCTGTGGTATGTAAAGACAGGGACTATTAGCTACTATATTTATAAAAGCATTGCACTTGAATAAAGCATTCAGTTGGTGTAACATAGTTTGTTACTTAGCTGCTAGAAGAAAAATCTTATAGAATCTACAGCAAAGGTTTGGTTTGGATAACAGCTTGGCTGTTGCAATACCCTATATTAAGGGAAGAAAAATATATTTTACTTACCAGTACAATTAAGCATTTTAAATACTGAAAGATAAAAAGTGTCAAACAGCAGATGTTCACTTACTAATATAAATGATCACCTACATGGAAATGTATGCAGTGTTACTCCTTTGATTATTACAGTTCTATAAAAACCAAGCATTCTTTGTCAAGTCTGATAGCAAAAGAACTATCTATATGTTGGGGAAAGAGCGATGTAAAGGAAACAAAGAGTTAAATGTTACTGAAGGGTAATAAAGAAGCTGGCCCACAACTCAGGAGACTTGTCTTCTATATAGAGCTGCCCTGATGCTGAAACTGAACTTTAATGCATCCCTACAGAGGGGAAAGGATATAGTAGAACAAGCATTGTTTGGGGTTTTATGATGAGAAGTAAGCCTGTTGGGTAAAGAGCAGATGGTTTATACGTTCAGTGGGACTTGTTCACATTTGTTCACACCTCTGGCAGACAGACAGTTTGCAAAGGCTCCAATTTATGGTGAGTGTAAATGATAGTCTTCATAAGGTTTCCTCTCTTTTTTTTGTTATCACTAACAAAACAGAAATAACATGGTAGTACTTAAAGAAAAAGCTCTTTCTATTTATATGCTGGAGAGTCTTTTTAAAAAATCCTCCTTGCCTTATAAAAAGGTTCATGAGGGATTATAAAATAATTTGTACATGATCCACACCTAGGGTGTGTTTAAAATAAAGTCATAGGTCTGTGCAATTTTCCTTACAGAGCAAATGGCAAGGTATCCTTTATGACTAGACATTGATGGTGAACCTTTTCAGTACCAAGTGCCCAAACCAGAATATGTGTGCATGCACTGAAGCCCTGGAAACCCAAAGAGCAGCTGGATGGTGCACATGTGCACACCAGCCACCAGGTCTTCTGGTTTCCAGGGCATACATGAGTGCTGGCCAGCTGGTCTTTGAGTGTGCCAGAGCCTCGGAAACTCGGATCTTTATCAGGTGGTTGGCACACACATGCCAGTCACCTAGTCTTCGGATTTCCAGCACACGCATGCATGCTGGCTGGCTGGCTGGTCTTCGGGTTTACGGGGCTACAGCACGTGCGAAGATTAGCTGGCTGGCGTGCATGCACATGCCAGAAACCAGAAGGGCACCTGGTAACAGCGCTCGTGCCCACAGAGAACAGCTCTGTGTGCCACCTCTGGCAAGCATGCCATAGGTTCTCCATCATGGGACTAGGCAATATCATGGAATATTCTGAATACCAGTGGGAAAGTCCTTTTCTGTGTGCCTCTTCCTCTTTATTTTTAGCAGAATATATTTCAACCCTTTTATTTTCTTTAAAGGAAAATGGTGGCTATCTATAAAAGCAAATCGTTGGCTCATGGCTAAGAATTTTGAAATTTTCAGTTCCAACATTTTCTACTTTCTACTTTTAATCAAACTATTTCACAGAAGGACAAGTGTGTTCACAATAATCTAAAATGCATTAAAAATGTATTCCCCACACAACAAACTTCCTTAGCAACCAATATAAAAATTGCTAAATCTGGATATCTCTCCACATCGCCTTTCTTGCAACTAAGTTCTCAAAGAATATTTCATGTTGGCTTCCCCATTTTTTCAAGTCATCCCCTGATTTTTTTCCCCCCATTTCCACTAACTTCCCTAATCTAGTCCTGTCCCATGTCTAATAATCATCAGCTTCTCAGGTCTGCCATGTGCTGCAGTGCAGATTATGATGATGTGTATGTATAGATTCTCTCTTTATACCCTAAGGATATCTATGAGTTTTGATGGATTCAAAAATATTGGGAGAAAAAGAAGATTATGTCAGAAGGTGAGAGATTCATTCTGATGCTCTACTGCTACTGAGAAAAAATAGTTTTAAAGGCATTAACCATTTAAAAAAAAGTATCTTTAATGAATGGTAAGAATGATCATACAGTAAAGGAAAAAACAGAAGAAATATGAAAGAGAAGGATAAAGTTTAAATGCTCAACACTGTTAAGATTTTTTTTTAATTGAAAGAATGTTGAGGAATATGTTGTAGGAGGCAATGATTACAATCATAATTTAACATGAGCTCATGTTGTGTGTATATATGTAATTTAAAGCATCTGTGGTCTTTGAACTCCTGTGTGCCCTTTGGCATTACCTAGAATATGGATTGTATGCAAAGACATCGTCCACAAACATAATGAAAACAATTCTTCAAATGGAATTATTTTATTCTTGTTTAAATGTCTGATCATTTTTTCCTATCTTACAACAAAATTAGAACAATTTTAAAATATACAATATATGTTAAAATACACCATAAATTTTTTAAAATTGAATTAAAAGATTGCAAAAAAGCATCCTAAAACATGAAGGTGAAGACAAGAAAGGATATATGAAAACTTATAAGTAAAAAGTGCACTCATTAGAAATTAAAATTGATTGTTTACAGTATGTCTTTTACATGGGCACCTGAATATAAATCACTGAATGTAGAGGTGACTTTTTCCCCAATAGACAAACATTATTAACTGTGCTGTTAATAATACAGGATCACTATATTTAATTAATGATATTTTTACAGGTAGTGCTCAGCTTACAAGAGTTAATTTAGTGACCATTTGAAGTTACACTGAAATAAGTGACCTACGACCATTTTTCATATTTATGACCATTGCAGTATCCCCATGGTCACATGATTTACATTCGTATGTTTGACAACAGGTTCATATTGATAATGCTTCCAGTATCCTGGGCTCATATACCACCATTTGTAGCCTTCTGACAAGGAAAGTCAATGGGATTCACTTAACAACTTTGTTACTAACTTAACAACTGCAGTGATTCACTTAACAAATGTGGCAAGAAAAGTTGTAAAATGGGGCAAAACTCACTTAACAAATTTCTTACTTAGCAACATAGTTTTGGCTTCAACTGTGATTATAAGTTGAGGACTACCTGTATCAGACTAAAGGGGTAGTCACTTCAAATGTTTAAGGTAGGTAGCAAGAAGTAAAGTAACAATTCAGGATAGTTTTCATCTATTTTTAGAATTTAAATCTAAAGTACAAAGAGCCAATATAGGATGAAATATTCTGTTCAAATTGAGTTCTTAGGCTAAAACATACGAAGGATTCTATAATGTTTGTTTCTGAGAGAGTGTATAGATGTGAGAGAATGCAAATCAAGGGGGACAATGTCATTGTCAACATTCTTAAATTTGCCAATTTTACTCCAAAGGATGCAACCAGGGGAGAAATGCTACTGGTTCAGGCTGGTTCACCTGAACCGGTAGTAAAAAAATGCTACTGGTTCGCTGAACCAGTAATTTAAAAAAAGTTAAAAAAAAGTTCCGACGATCAGCTGAGCAACGCGCGATCATCAGAATTTTTTTTTTTACTTTTTAAGCATTTTTTTTACTACCGGTGTCCAGAACCAGTGGTTAAAAATGCTTTAAAAAGGAAAAAAAGACTTCTGACGATCATGCGTCACTCAGCTGATCATCGGAAATTTTTTTTTTTACTTTTTAAGCATTTTTTTACTACCGGTTCGGGTGAATAGGTAGTAAAAATATGCTTTAAAAAGTAGAAAAAAGGTTCCGACAATCGTGCGGCACAGCTGTGATAGTCAGAACCTTTTTTTTTACTTTTTAAAGCATTTTTTACTACCAATTTGCCCGTACCAGTAGTAAAAATTGCTTTTAAAAAGTTTTTTTTAAGTTCCCAAGATCGTGCACCACAGCTGATTCCCCCCCCCCGCTGTTCTAATTACCTTCCCAAACCTCTTTTTGGTGTGTATTGTGCATACGTGCGCAGCGCACATTTGGTGCAAACTGCGCATGCATGACCAGCAAACTGGTAGCAAACCAGTTCAGATTTCATCACTAGATGCAACAACTATTTGTTAATTATACTTAGCCTGTTGAGATTTACTCACTGCATTCCATTGCCATAGTTAGCAATTGGAAATTTTCTATTAATGTCAACATACAGGAGAAGGAATGACTAGTTAATCAAATGTATATTCCCCTCCACTATAGTGGTTAAGACACAAGGCTACAAACCAGGAAAATGAGTTTCAGTCCTGCCTTCAGTGTCCTTCAGTGACTTCGAGCAAGTCGCTTTCTCTCATGACTTTAGGCTTGTGTGAAAGGCTGGTTGGTCAATTCCTGTCACAACAAACAAATTAGTGCTCTATAGCAGGGGTGTCAAACTCGATTTTATTGAGGCCTACATCATGATTGTGTTTCAACTTGGGGTGCGCATGGCCAGGGTGGGCATGGCCAGCTAGACATCATTTATGTTGGGGACGCCTGTGGTGGCCCGAGCGGTCTGACAGCAAAAACGGACTCCCGAGCTGTGTTGCAGCGGCCTCCTGCAACCTTCTGCCAGTGAAAATGGAGCTCGAGTGGGCTGCATGCAGCCTTCCTAAGTGCTGTTTTCATTGGCAGAGGCACTGAGGGCCGGTCCTTCGCTGTTTCCAGGATGGCCCTATGGGCCAGAGCTAAGCACCCCACAGGCCGGATCTGGCCCCCAGGTCTTGAGTTTGACACCCTGCTCAATAGGATAGGCTGAACTTAGAACTTAGTCTAGGGAAAAGAAAACCAAGAGGAGACATCATATTGGGGTTGAAGTACATAAAAGAGTAAGATAGAAAAGATAGTCTAGAACTATTTTCCATTCCTATAGTCACTAAAACCAAAAATAATAGATTGGAATTCCAGCTGCCTTGATTGTATTTAAATGTAAAGAAACATTTCTTAATCTGTACGGCAGTGGAAGAGTCTACTGCAAAAGCTATAAATTCCCCATTCCTGGAGGATTTATGAAGACTATGTCAGTAGTCTGTGCAAGTGCAGTAGTTTGAATTTATGATCTAAGGTAAATGTAGAATTACTGTAATGTCCTTGTAAGATTATTTGTAAAAAATGTATGTATCTTATGTTTTAAACTTTCCATCAATTCATATGAGGAGCCCTGTAGTTCTAACACCATCATACAGAAACATTGCCAATTTCTTATATCATTCATATAGTATCACATTTTCAGCAGAAGCAGTATGCTCCGTCCTATATTTGGGTAGACCAGGTTGCCCTGATAGACCATTGGATAGTCTCATTAGAAAACACTCTATATACATTTATAGTATGCCTAATTAGATATTAGTTTAGATATTCTAAATTAATTAATACTAACCCTAACAAAGATGTTCTGATTCCTAGATCATAATTGTCCTTTTCTAGACTTCTTACAGCTTTACAACATGTTGGTAAATAGGACACTTAACCAGAAATGAGTATCTTTCTCTTCCTATTAAGATCCTATGAGTTTGTATACAATGAGATTATGATGCTTCTTTTTTGTGGTACTTAAGATGATAAACAATCTCACAATTCTTCTTCAGGAGCTATAATAGTTAACATAAGAGTTAAGTATTGTTAATCCAGATACAGTAGTATGCATTTTTATCAGAAAGCAGACTGTATGTTATCATCCTATTCAAGTGAATTGCTTTAAAGGAGAGAAGGGGTTGTAGAGAAATGCAGATATAAGAGGAAAAAGGGCAAAGAGTGACCTCTTCTGGCCAACCTGAGTATATCCTTCTCTCTCTTGTTCCAGAAATGTATCTTGTGTAAATTTTGCATTCTGGGTTGTTGAGAGTTTAAATACATATTTGCTTGGCTTCAGAGTTCAAAATAATTGTCACACCAACAGAAATAGTTTTCCTAATATAATCTGCCAACAATGTATGAACATATTTTTCAATATTAAAATAAGAGTGCATAATGTTCACAGACTGCTTTCTGTCAGCTGGCTGCAAAGATCCATAGACTCAAATAATAAATGTGGGGTTAGAACAGTGTCTGAGAAACTTTAATAAATCAAGATTCATAGTGAACTCTGGAAGCAGTTTGTAATTTCAGTGCTGCAATTCATAATTTACAAGCACACTGTCTTTTTCCTCTCATCCCATCAGTGTCAATCCAAACCAGACTATAAATTCTAAGGTCACCATTATAAGACTTAAAAGTTCCAAGATCTCATTGGTTATCTCTCCCTGGGAATTCCTTTATGAATGGCTACATTAACACCTCATGCAGGTTTAAACAGAAATTACAGTACTACAGGATATGCTGAAACAATGGCATGTCTCCTATTTTTAGCACACAAATAAAGTAAGTCATAATGTTTCCAAATTCTGCCTAGATGCTTCATGAATGAGGCAACAAATATTGTCCAACAATATTGTATTTCTTTGATATACAAAGAAATATTATATATATTTCTTTGAATTTGAAATATTTGTCCAACAATATTGTATTTCTTTGAAATACAGTATTGTATTTCCACTTTCTGTTTTCCTTCTTAACTCTATATTAAATGTTTAACTTTATCATATAACTTGTTTTAATTGCCATGTTTAATGTAGATTTTATGCACTTGTATGTATACGCACATGTGTTGGTCAAAGACTGTAATAAAAGCTTATCTTACTTTACCAGAATTTTTGCTAAATTTTCTTTAAAGTTTCTGAAATAAGGTGTCAAATACTGTGAAAACCAAAAGCAAGTATTAAATGACAAAAATGTGTTGCCTTTTTAATACAGGGACATTGTTCAATATTTAGGTACATATTTAGAAATATCTCTTTAATACAAATCATTTAAGTTTGCTTTTTATTACTATTGCTGAAATTCAGGATGGTCTGCCTTTAAACTCATAAAGCTCTCTGAAGTGCTTACTGAAATAGTATATGTTGCTGAAGAATTGCCTTTTTTGAAATGCACCTAATAAACTCTGTGCATTCTTAGGCCAAATAGGAAGTCTGCATTTACTGCACAGACTTGTCCCACTCTGTTAATTTAAACATAAGCCTATGTGATTCTCAAAAAATAATAGATATTATTTGACTGAAACAAATTCTCTATTTTCAAAGTTCTGATTCTCCACTAATATCAAAGTCATTATATGTCTGGATTCAATTTAAACATTATTTATAATAACCTTATATTTTAGTAATATTTGACTGGGGGGAACAAAACAGAGTTAAATGTATGCTTAGTACATCACTTTACCTTGTGAACTTTTTATGAACCTTAATTGCAGTGAGCAGCATACATCTGGCCATATAATATAAATCATATTATGAAAGCAAAATACATTATAGGAGTATATAATCTTACAACAAAATATTTAGTAAGAATTAAAACAGATTTTTTTTCCAAGTGAAAAAAATACAGCTACAAAGGTGTGACTTTGTAGTGGTAAGAATCAATACCATCCAATTAAGTCTAGAATGATTTAGTAACCTGGATTTTTAGAACTCTATATTTTGAAACTTGCTGAATTGAACAGTGTTGAGGTAGAGGGAGCAAGAAATTATTAAAATTCTCTGTTTAAAATGGATTTGTACGGTATCCTTTTACAAATGTGATTCAAGAGTTATTGAATGGAATCTCTATATTGAATTTACTGAACTGAATGAAAAAGTCAAATCAAAATCATCAAATCCAGTGTCTGTTCAAATATTTTCAGCCAGCTTGAAAATCAATATAAATTCATTCATTTCAATCCAGTTCTACTCATTTAATCATAACACATCAATGTTATTTTGTTTGAACTGGACTAAAACCAAACCATGTTTTCCTATTCCAGAGTCAGAAGGAATTAAATGAGAGCCAAACTAGGAGGGTTAAGTAAGAGATAACACTTATTATTTAAAATTTTAAAAAACTAAACAAATAAAACCAAGCATCTGAAACCCTGACCATCAAAGTTCAAGCTTTATCGGTAGTGTTAGGAAAATCTTGTATTTTGTCCAAGCAACATTACTCAGTAGGAGAGCTTACAGTTATCACTCCTCCCTTATTTATTTATTTATTTATTTATTTATTTATTTATTTATTTATTTATTTATTGGCTCAATTTATATGCCGCCCTTCTCCGGAGACTCAGGGCGGCTTACAATGCATTAAGCAATAGCCTTCATACTCTTGTATATACCTGCTTAGTAGGGCTTTCGGCTTATTAACCTTACTCAGTACACACATGTAATTTATGTATTTTAAATAATATGATGAGATATTTAATTACATACATTGGTGTCTTCCCGTTTCTCTGCAAACACCAGTTTAAAAGATTAATAACAAGACTATGACAAAAGGAAAGGAAATAAACATTTGACCATCTAAATCCTACTTAAGATAGATGAAACCAAAATGCATTAGCCATCCATGAATGTTTCATATGATTTGTTTATTTTAACCAAAACATTATCATTTTACAAAACTGCACCTTCTATTTTGTGCACCACAGGATTGCCTAAGAAATTTCCAAGAACGGTTTTCTTTAATCTAAAACAAATCCCATAGAGGCTCAAAGGTCATCGTTTAGGAGATCCTCTTGACCTAGCCTTTGTATAAAGCAGATGGCTCTACTTTATGGCAATTAGTAAGTAGGAACTGTGGTGTCTGGTTATATCTTCTGATACTCTGTTTATATGAAGTTATGTGAAACTGGAATCTCTTTGAAAGTCAGGCTGTACTGAAGCCATTTAGTTATTTCATCTCTAATTATAGGATATTGATAAAGCCATTTTAATGTAAAAGCAGGATCATTGCTGGGGCTGTCAGATATGTAAATGGCTGATAGAGGTCAAGCTTCAAGGCTATCCCTTCTCATGATAACCTTTACATATATGATAAAGATCTCATTTGGATGAGAAATTCAATTTTATTTGGTGAAGTATGAGAAATCTGAGCTTTTACTTGTATTATTTGGAAATGCTGTTCTATACGAGATTAGAGGACTCCTTTGAAAAGATCTATCCAGATATTGAAAAGCCACTATCATCCAAGATAGAAGTTTTTACTGTTTCCTGAATTCAGGAAGAGGTAGTTTATTAAAGTTACTTTGATTTTGTGCATATACCCATAAATTTTCACAACTTAGCCAGATAGACAGTTTGGCTGCCCAGTATTGCGATTTACTGTTAGTCACCCTAATCTTATTACTAATGACCTAAGTTCATTCAACTCTACCTTCTATTTAAAATCCTGGAAATTATTTTCTTTCTATGAATAAAGTCATGAAAAAAAATTATGTCAATTTCTCTGTTCACTGATTAAGTAGTAGCTATAAAAGTCCTTTTTTCCAATCATATTTGCACTGCTTGATTGTCAATAATAACTAGCTGTAATCTAGGAAAATTTATAGAGCTCCACAGTGCTTTAAACATTAAATATGTCCATTTAAAGAAATGGCTAGATGATCATATGTTATAATTATTTATTATGTAAGAGAGGGGTTTTTTATTCTGGGCTCCACCAATATAGGTCTGTAATCATGATAGTCCATGCCTCATTATTAGTACTTTGAAATATATATCTATATATCATAAAATATTTCCCAAATTTTTACTTTATTTTTAAGTAAATACCTTGTTAAGAACACACAAACATCATTACAATTCATTTTAATCTCTGCTTCTCAGCAGATTGCTTACTAATTGAAATTCAAGCTGTGAATTTTCATCACTGTGAAATTATAAAATATTTTGAAAAAGATCTTTATTATGACATTTTTCATATCTATTAATGTAAGGTGTGCTTTCTTAAAACAAAGAAGTGAATTCTTACACATGCATCTGCTTAATTAACATGTATTCATTAAATGCTCTGATCCAGTAGTCCCCAACCTTTCTGTGGACTAGCTATTATTAGCCACCCTGAGTCTTTGGAGAGGGGCGGCATATAAATTGAATAAAATAAAATAAAATAAAAATATATTGTGGCAGCCGTGGCAGCAGTGGCAGCAGCAGCAGCAGTGATGGCAGTGGCAGAAGGGGAGATGGTTCTGCATAAACAACAAGTCCAGGAACTTGCGCGCATTCCCACCACTTGTGCAAATGGAGCTTTGCGCACTCATCCACTCACCCACTGCTTACATGGCACAGTTTCCAATGGCCATGGCCCGATACTGGGCCATGGCCTAGGGATTGGGAACCCTTACTCTAATCCC
Source organism: Stegonotus admiraltiensis (assembly GCA_032468215.1). Taxonomy (NCBI): domain Eukaryota; kingdom Metazoa; phylum Chordata; class Lepidosauria; order Squamata; family Colubridae; genus Stegonotus; species Stegonotus admiraltiensis. The sequence continues at coordinate 20,531 of JANHZT010005565.1, forward strand.
TTGAAGTTTCATTTTAGATATATTTTCTTGATTATCACTAAACAACTTACAAATAAGGAAATATTCTTGGATATAAAGACAGAGATCTATCAGTCCTAGCCTTTATCTCATTGACCCAAAAGTCCAGGAACAAAATATCATAAATTTCCTGGATAGCTATTTGTTGTAGTTTGAACTCTTAAAAGAAAAATAGTCATACAAATGAGCCATTAGACACAACTTTTGGATTAGCATATCCTAGGGGTGGTTGCCTTTCACTTGTGAAATGATAGAAAAGCATAGCATTAATTTCCTCACTTGAGTCTTCTGTGTCACATATCTCTTCCCCTCTCCAGCCACCCATCACTTGTTCATCTAGTGACTATTCCTGTTTACTCAAAGAACAAAACATTTACAATTCTGTTTTTACAATTCTGAATTTCCTAGGTAATGCCATACAGTACATGTTTGGTCTCTTTTTTAAAAGATGATCCTTTAAGGCAACCATGAAATTAACATATGTCTTTCAAAACAGTACACAAACTGTGACGATAGATGCAAATCAACAGATATTTTTACTGAGCTGTTTTAATTTATAACGATCATTAGGGCATGAAAGAAAATGAAGGAAATCAAAATGTCCTTTAGAACCCCACGTAGCTCACTATGTTGTGCCCAGGGATAATATCTAGCATCAGTTCTTTCACAGAGGAAACAAAACAAAAAGAATCCCATTGATCTTACAAAAATGTAGTTATCCTTGAAGTATAAAGTTTCATCCATATTCATCATGATCATCTTAACCAGTTCTTAATTCCTAGCACTCAGTTCTTAGTGCTGAATGATATGCAGTTTGTTTATTTGCCTTCCAGGAGTGATTTTCTTGACCGTTTGTAACACATAGCCATACAGAATTTCTAACAATACTAAGGGGAGTATATATTCCAAAGGAGTGGCATTTATATGGCAACTTCCCAAATTATATTTATTATTTTATATAGGACAGTAAAGCTATCTATAATGAAAAAAATAACATACAGGAGAGCCTTTTCAAAATTTTACAAAACTACACATTTAAATCACATTTTGGTCCAGCTATAACTTCTTCTTCTACTTCTTCTTCAACATCATCATTGTCACTCTTTGCTTAGTTGCAGAACATTTTTTTATTCTAAACTACAAAAAATAAATCCTCTATAAATGAATATACAATGTTATTTAATTTACAGTACTTCATTTTTAATCAAATCAAAAAAACAAAATTTCAAATAAAACTGTGGAATCAATTTGATGCATTAAATTTATTTATTTAATTTATATAGCTGCCCATCTTAGAATGAACTCATTTGTAAACAGATCAATTCAGGAACTTCAAAAGAAATTTTATAAATTGATATGTATGTATTTTCATATATATATATAACTATATAACTGTAGGTCTTTGGTTGTTCGGGTTTTCTCCCACGTAAAATTGGAAGTATCTTCGCGACGTTTCGACGAAGTCTCATT
>JANHZT010005566.1:25895-35990 GCA_032468215.1 Stegonotus admiraltiensis
CCACCCCCACACCTCTAAGCAGGATCAAGAAAACAAGAATTCCACAAACTTCAGTATGCTTAAGGTTAATATTGGGATAAAAACTAAATCTTAGAAATTGCAAGGGAAATGTCTGAAAGTTCGTTTATTTTGAATTGTTTCTTACTCAGGGGTTTTTTTGGACCAAATTGCCATTTATAAACTAACAATAGGCTTCCCTCCTTTCTCTTGGTTGTTTAAGCCTGACATTCCTTTCCAGGATCACTTAGAGCAGTATTTTCAAACCTGGCGATTTTCAGAAGTATGTACTTCAACTCCCAGAAGAAGGATTCCATGAATACTGTCTTATGCTTCATAAGAAAGATGGGAGAGATTAGACGAACAAGTGAAAGACAGTTGACATTGATAGACAAATAATAATATCTCTACTATATTATTCTTTTACCTGAATCAGGCCATTTCTGGAATCTTTATAATGAATCTCTCAGAAGAAAACGGCAGTTGTTGCTGGTAAAACAAAAAAATGGAATCCCCCAGGAAAAAGTTTGAATCTGATTTAAATCCAAGCAAGTTCGAAGGTGTAATTTTCGTGGAGAGAGGCACTGTCAATCATTTTATGGTTTGATGTGCACCTTAGACAAAGAAGCACCAAGTGATAGGTCTCTGAAAATGGAAGTCTCATGTTGGACACCTGTGATTCATTGGCATTCCATTGCAAACTCGGGTTTTGCCTTTGTTTCATATAAGTTCAGTCTTACTGGAGGACAGAAGTAATTTTTGAGTACAGTATATCACCAGAAAGTTTTAGAGCCTCTCTAAGTTATTCTGGTAGCTTTTCCATCCCCTGCAGCAATTCCATGCAAGAAGGTGTAAACAATACAATATTCCCATGATGCATCACTTGTATTGGTAATAGCATCCATTTCTTTCTGGAACCCTGTCAAAAAGGCAGAAGTTTAAAACGGCTAATATATGAATATGTGTGTGAAAATGCTAATAGATGATTTTACACCACACACACACACACACACACACACACTCGCTTATTAGCTTTATTGCTTTGCTGGTTACTGTTCAGTTTCCCTTTTTTGTTTACTATCGTAAAATTAGCCCAGGGGGAAAAATTTTTTTAAGCCCTTTAGGGGACTCTTGACTTTTTTATTTGGAAAATGTGTAGAAAGAGTGTTTTTTTTTTCAGCTGATAGAAAATGAAAATATAGATGTGGAGAACAACGGCTTTATTTCAGTGATGTCAGGTTTATGAAGCCTTGAAGGCATTAGATCAAGATCTTCATGTGATTTTCTTCACATCAAATTCAAATCAAAGAAGCAAAAAGAAGACGCATTCGATTTTGTTGCATCCCCAGCTTGCACCTTTGGTACTGATCTCTTTGTTTATCTTAACATTTTATTAATATTTTAAAAGATATCACTGAACAACAAATAAAAACAATGGGTGTCATCCAGAAGTCAAAATGTTAAAAAATGATGAAAAAGCTTTGTAATTCAGAAAGTTTTCTTAGAGAACAAATAATTCAAATGATCTCTTTTTGGCAAATCATACATTAGCTAAGAGGAATAAGAAAATATTTTGTTTTCTTACAATGATTCCCAGAGAAGCAAGGACAGTTGTGAGAATGGGTTAATTCACAGCAAAACATTTTCATTTACAGACAAATATCCCTTAGATATGAAAGGAAAGGACAAAAGGCAAGACTTATGAAGGATATCAGGATGGGGGAGTCAGCTCAAGATTGTATAAAATTACCCCCTCCCCACAAAAGAGGAAAATTACAGAAAAATCAAAAGAACCAAAACAGAGACCTTCTGCACATGTGCAAAACCTTCTGCACATGCGCAGACAGTAAAAAACACATTACTTCCTGGTTAAAACCAAGAACTAATGACATCTGGCTGGGTGGGCGGAGCTATGCTCCGCTGTCACTACTGGATCACCGAACCACCAGCCAAGATTGCTACCAGATCTGGCGATCCGGTCCAATCTGGGAACATTTCACCCCTGGACCAAGAGTAGACAACACATGGTGATTGTGAGATCTATAGGCTTTATAATCTGGACCTCTTCCCATTTCAGACTCTTCACAGACTTCATTCCACCATATTGATATGACATGGGCTAAATTCTTCTGAGTCCATTCTGTGCTGCTCATCAGTTGAAGCAGGGACAGCTGATCTGCACTGCCATGGAATTTAACTACTTGCTGCCTGAAAACCAGGAAGCCTCCACAATGGAAAGACCACCACCTGGCTCAGGATGCAATGGTATATAGAGAAGAAGGAGTGAAGACATGCTGCCTAGGGAATGGTCAGATAAGAGACCGCATAGCCTAGAGCTGCACAGTGGGCAGAGCAAGAGTCTCAGAAGGACTGTCCCTAACTTTTTGGTGGAAGAGTTGTACTTTTGCAAGATTCTGTTAATACAATAAAGCACAATTAATTTATCTGGTTGTGTTTTCAGTCTGGTTGATATCATCCCATAAGCTACCATACAGGGAAACACCAATAGGTGTTCACTTTCAGACATTTAGCCCACTGCTGCTATGCTAGCTATCTCCATTGCTCTTACTGTGCCATTCTTCCTGTTGCTCCTGCTGGCCTATGTAATTAGTACCAACACTGCTGGCCAAACTGGCCAAGATCATCAAGCACCTTCATGCCCCTCCCCCTTGCAACTTCCTCAAAGTCTTCAAAATGAGCCTACTGAGCAGGTTCTACCTCGGTGTCATGATGGAGGGAAAAAAAGTCTTTGAAGATGCCTAAATGTTACAAGGGAGCAAGTCTCTTTGTGAGATTTATAAAAGGCCTTCCTTGGATGATGTATCTAGGTTTGCATTGCAGTTTAGCAGCACAGAATTTATTCTCTACAGCTTATAGCTGTCAGTCAGAGTAAGTAAAAGCTGAGTCCTGGTTTTGTGACTCCTGGGATTTTTCAGGCTTCTGAACAGGAATGAGAATTCAGAGTGGATGAGCTATGTGGCAGAATACAGAGTTCTTGACATCCAAGAAATCTGTGGTTCAATTTTTGCATTTTTATTCATTTAAAAAAAATGCTTCCAATTGAAGGTGATATGAAAGACATTGGCTTGAGTAAGCTGATACACAGCAAATAATGCTGGGATAGATGGACATTGTTAGCCCTGTTAACTGTTAACTATGGCTACATGGGCAATATTAATACTGCTATCTGGTCTACAAGCCCCCAGCAATGCTATATGAGATTAATATCTGTGTGCTTGTTGTTCATGCTAGCTAGGAGTTCTGGGGCTTAGAATCTCAAAATCTCTGCCTGTTTGCTATGTCCTCTTTTCAACAGAAGTTTAATAGATGATGTTTGGCTCTAACTTTAAAAAGTTGCAATGTGCAGCTTCCCACTTACAGTTTTAACTAGATATATCTTAATACAAATTCATTTGGGAGGTAAACCATTTGGTTTCTGAATCCTTTACCATTTTGAGAAATTCCATTTAGAAAGGATTGGGTTTTTTCATTGTCATCGTCATATCAGCTTCATGAAGTTTCAGATCTGTTGTTTCCTGCCATAACCAGGAAAGGCCTCAAATGTGTAATGCTAATGAGAGACTAGACACCAAAACATGCAATGCATAGCTGATTGATACTATCTCTTTAACGAAGGTTGAACTATTTTAAGAAATACATCTCTGAATTTGTACTCAAACGGAGTAAAACCACTTCAGTATCACCCAAGAAAGCATCTTCCATATCATTATAAACAATAGCACTACTTCTAGCACTTGAGTCACTGATATTTGCTCTTGAAAAAAGACATTTTCTTAATTGATTGGAGTTGGAAGGCTGACTGGTAAATTATGGGACAGAGTTCTTTTCCACTCCTTGTCCCAATCCACATTTAAAATAGAACACCAAATATAATTGCTCCAGAACTAGAAAGTATGAGTGTTGTTTACAGGCCCAAATTGGTCTAGCTAGCCCTCCTGGATCCAATATAACTTCAAGTGGATGCATGACATAATGACTGAATGAATCTTTCAAGCTGGGATCTCTTTGGCATTAGAGACTGTTGACATCTGACACTCAGTAACTTCTGCTCAATTGACCTATCAAGGGTATTGGCAGCATCTTGCCATAAAATTATAGAATCATACCATGATTTTATTTATACGTGTCTGGTAAATCAAGAAACCTGATGTTACTTGCTAATCATGTGAGTTAGTGTTCATTTTATGTTCCTTACAGACATAAACCCGAAAAGTATTATTGAATACTAAATATCTGAAACTGGATATAGGAAAAAGACAAAATTCTGTTTCCATAGCTGAATATCCCCTCCCGTTGCTTTTTCTGATCTCACACTGAGTGAAGATGTGAGTTCCAAGCCTACACCCTGCTACTAGATTGATCCATGAACAAAAAAAAAACCCAGATAGGTGGAAAGCATCTGTCCTGTTCCAAAGAGATTGGTTTTAGTATATTACATTGTACAGGTGGAAGAAACAAACACAAGAATTAGAACCTTGATTTTGCTGTAAACAGGTCTTATTTGATTCATAGCAGTTGGTAGAATCTTATCATTATGGCTTCTTTATGTTTTCTGCAATAAATCTGATATCTGAAGTTCTTGTATTCTTCAGCATTCATTTGTTTCCAGTTTAACTTGCTAGGAGAGGCATGACAGAAGTCTAAAGAAGGGTGGAATTTACAAGCAAATTCAAGCAAGTTCTCTGCACTGTTTGGGACTTTGCAAGAAGGCATTCAAAAGAATTCTGCATCCATTTAGCCTTCATGGACATAAATATGGAAAGAAATATATAAAGGTGGATGAGACTGCTCTCAAATAGATGAGTCATTGGAACGTAAGCAATGGGGGACCACAACAAAGTGTCCGCTGGTGGATCTTTTACATTGGTGGGATCACCTTTCAGGCTTGTTCTGTGATAGTGGCTATGTGGGCGATAGTAGTATGGCTAACTGGTCTATAAGCCTCCATCAATGTTATATGAGATTATTGTCTGTGTGCCTGTTGGTCATGCTAGCTAGGCAATCTGGGGCTTAGAATATCAAAATATTGGATTACAACTACATTGGATAAGTTATTATAAAATATTCTTATATTTGCAATTCACAGTACAGTATGTTCTGAAAGTTAATGTTACTCCATTATTTGATGCTTTGTTTTGCTCATGAACATCTGAGCTGGAAGCCCACATGAATCAGCTTCCTTACCCTGTTGCTATTATATTCTATTGAGTTGTAGCCAATTTAGTGACTAGCCCTGTGATGGCGAACCTATGGCACGCGTGCCAGAGGTGGCACGCAGAGCCGTCTCTGTGGGCACGCTCACCATTGCTAGCTGCTCTTCTGGGTTCCGTCATGCACATGTGTGCAGCAGCCAGCTGGCCTCTTCCGGGTTCTGGTGTGCACATGTGCACCATCTAGCTGGTCTTCATGCAAAGATGGAACCTGGAAATGCAGCTGGCCTCTGCGCGCATGTGCACCTGCCAGCTGGTCTCTTATGGGTTCTGGTGCTCCGGCACACACATGCTCCAGTTTTGGCACTTGGTGTCGAAAAGGTTAACCATCACTGGACTAACATATATCTTACTGACATGTGGTACTTGGGCTATTGCCCTGTATTTGAATATTCTTTAAAATCTCTTTAAAGAATTGATTCTTCCTAAGGAAATTGTCATGAGGTTAGATGTCCCTGTGATTTCTTTGATTTCCTTAAATAGTTTTTGATCTTCCAATTGTTATTTTCTTCTATTTGCCTACGCTGTGAGTTAAGGTAATCCTTTTCTTCTTGTTCATTGGAAGTTTGCATTAGCTATTGAGTTACTCCTATATCTCCTTAGGATTTTCCCAGAGTTTGGGCCATGGAGCTTTTTCTCATATTCCTTGGCAGAACATTGTCATGATCCTTATTGTTTCTACACACTAGAAACAATGGGGATGCTTCCACCTTTATGGGGATTTCATCCACCTCAGGCTTCCCAGGTTGCCACTTTTATACAGTGACTGACTTCCTCCTCACACACCACCGATGTTCTCCTCAAATCTCTTGAATATAATGTCAGTGTAGTTGGTCTTCTTGTATACTTTTTCTCTGTATTCTTTCCAACTGTTTCCACGTTATTGTATGTTACATCACTAACTCTTTTTCTTGATTGTTCCGTATGACAATGTCATGAGGTTGGAATGTTTCTGTGAATTTCTTAAATCCACTGATCTTCCCTTGATCTTCCCAATTGTTATTTTCTTCTATTTGTCTACAGTGTGAGTTGAAATATATCTCTTTCTTCTTGTTTGTTGGAAGTTTGCATCAGCTGCTGAGTTTTTCCTAGATCTCCTTTGGCTTTTTGCAGGTCTTCTTTCCTAAACTATTTCTATGGCTGTAGAATTTTTTGTTTCGTTCTGGTTTTGCTATATACTTTGTGGTTTCCACTTTTATTAGTATTTTCCCACAATCCTTCCCACAATTCTTTAGGCTATCTCTTCCCCAGGACCAGGTCTTTGAGTCTGTTTCTATTAAGAGCCATGGTGGTACAGTGGTTAGAATGCAGCACTGCCAGCTAATTCTGCTGACTGCCAACAGTTTGATTCTCACCAGCCCAAGGTTGACTCAGCCTTCCGTCCTTCCGAGGTCAGTAAAATGAGGATCCAGAACTACAATCCTATATTCTGGTTATGGATGAAATAAAAAGAGTAATTATTTGAGGGGGGCATCTCCCTCTGTTCCTATGGATATGACAGGAACAAAATCTAGTTTCCTATTTGTATAATCCCATCATATCTAAAAGGAATGATTCTCTTCCCAGAACAAAGTCACCTTATCCTTCCATTACCAACATGAAATAAATATGGCTCCCCTTAACAAAGGCAGAATGAAGTTTACTCAACAAAGCAGTGATTCAGTCTAAGGAACATAATAAGAAAAGGTCAACCATGTGACTTAGCAAATTTGCAGACATTCTATCTACCGGTAAATTGAAGATGTGAACCTAATTCTCCATAGCTCCTAAACAAGGTTACCATAGATATTTCCAGCACTTCTGACACTTCTGAAAAACAGTTTTCTTAACAATAAAATGGACCTTGCTATACAAACAAAACATACGTGGCTCTCCTGTGATTCCTAAAATCCTGACAGCAAATTAGAGTTGCAGAATGTCCCACTTTACAATTCAAAATTGCGACGGGGCGCTCCCATATAACACCTCTCCTGCGCGAGCTGCACTGGCTCCCGGTGGTCTTCTGGGTGCGCTTCAAGGTGGTGGTTACCACCTTTAAAGCACTCCATGGCTTAGAGCCGGGATATTTACGGGACCACCTCTTGCCACCGATTGCCTCCCACTGGCCTGTACGCTCCCACAGAGAGGGGCTTCTCAGGGTGCCGTCAGCCAAACAGTGTTGGCTGCTGGCCCCCAGGGGGAGAGCCTTCTCTGTGGTGGTACCTGCCCTTTGGAATGACCTGCCCCCAGAGCTATGATGGATCCCAGATCTCCGTACTTTTCGCCATGCCCTCAAAACTTCTGGCTTTTAGGGGGGTATTGTGTATATTTTAATGGGTTGTTTTAATATTCTGAGGAGCCAAATGTATTTAATTCATTTTTAAATTTCTTTTAACTTTTATATATTTTGTTTTATTTTTGGCTGTACACCGCCCTGAGTCCTTTGGGAGTAGGGCGGTATAGAAATTTAATAAAATCAAATCAAATCAAATCAAATCAAAATTCTCATAGAAGATCTTACTTTTACATAGTCTTGTTCTACGTGCATCTTCTTCTTTAGGCTTAGTGAATTGTATGGATTCAACCAGCTATAATTTATTCAATAAAATGTAGATAATCGAACTGTGACTTAGCATAGTGTACAAACTTAGTCAATATTAAGAGATTGTGAAATCGATGTGGGATTGAGGGCTGAACCCTTTACTATGTTAATGGTCCCTTAAAGAGATTATTATTTGGGAAGACTTGCAAGTCTTGCAAATATGGATATAAAATTCTGCAGTTCTTTGCTGCACTTATAAAATAAAATAAAAAATACAAGAATATTTTTAAGTACAAATAATCCTGAATATCTAATTTTTGCCATAGCATAATGCAAGTATATTAAAAGAACATTATTTGATACATGATACTGTCCCAGATATTTCCTATGTGCCAGTCTGAAGGATCTGAATCCTAGATTAATCACATCTGAATAGTATATAAATGATTTGTTATATCATTGTAAACACTTTAGTCTATATTATAAAGCACGGTCCGTCTCCTTTGTGTATAATTTAGAGAAGCCATTTTCATGGAGAAAAACACAATTAATAGTTATATTAGGCACTAATTATAAGTGGGAAAATTGCTCATAAACCTGCCAGTAGCTACTAATGTTTTATTCTACTCTCCTTTCCACAATACAGTAAGATAAATTGATGAAGTCAACTCTTGCCTCATTCACACTATTTACAATAGAGGCAAAATAATATTCTAATATATTACATTATAATCTATTTAAGAAATGTGAATAGTCTAAAGCAATATAGAAATGGTTATTATATGAGGCCAAGCCTTCGATTAAACAAAAGGGGATTGGAGTAAATGGGCATGTAATTTTTAAAGTAAAAATGCAGCTGGCTTCTTAAAGCCTGGGAAATAAAATGGTGATCTTTAAAACAGTACTAATACAGAATAAATAAATGGGACATGGTGGCTCAGTGGCAAAGACGCTGAGCTTGTTGATCGAAAGGTCGGCAGTTTGGCAGTTCAGCAGTTCGAATCCCTAGTGCGGCGTAACGGGTGAGCTCCCATTACTTGTCTCAGCTTCTGCCAACCTATCAGTTTGAAAGCATGTAAAAAATGAAAGTAGAAAAATAGGGACCACATTTGGTGGGAAGGTAACAGTGTTCTGTGTGCCTTTGTCATTTCGTCATGCCGGCCACATGACTGTGGAGATGTCTTTGAACAGCGCTGGCTCTTCGACTTTGAAATGGCTTTGAAATGGAGATGAGCACCGCCCCCCTAGGGGAATGACTACCAGATATGTGTGAGGGGAACCTTTACCTTTACCTAATACAGAATACATCCATATTCTTTCTTTGTTAGGAAAATGGGTACTAACTCCCTGGATCAATAGGTTGTTAGCTTGTGGATCAAGAAAGCCCCACTCTAATGAATATAGAAATAAAGTGGGTGCTAAAGTAAATATATATACAATTGTCAAGATTAAGGCAACCTATTTCTCTTTTCTCTTTCAATAAATCTGGTTAAAAAAGACTCTCATAATTTTCCTTTTTTTGATCGAAGCAGATGTTAAGGGTTGATATACTGTGATAAGAATAAATAAGAACATAAGCAACAAGCATGATATTTAAGCTAATACTAAAAGAAACAAGAAAGTATTATTTTGAAGCAGCTTTCTTCATTTAGTGAGAGAAAACTATGTGATCAGAAGTCTCTGGTGTATTCCCCTTGCATATTCAGCTTGATCTCTCCTTATCACTGACATACATTCTTCAAAGCTGACTAGTTCTACCTTGTGGAGCTTATAAGACTGTTGAGAAATTCAAGAGTTCAGAAGTGTCCGGAGAGTCCATAGGGATGGTCCCTTCAGTATGAGGAAGCAGTGGCTTTTCCCAGAGAAATAGAGAAACATGCAGTGGAAAAAGGCAGCTATATAGCTCCGACAGAAATCTGGTTGACAAATTGGCCAGGAATAACCCCCCAAACCCAGAACTGACACAGGTTCCAAGGTATAGAAAGTTTAAGAAGAAACATTTGGTAAGAAGAAAGAAAAAAGGCAGCCTGGACAGTTGTGCCAGGGTAGCTGTCTAGGGGCAAATAGCTAGAAGGGGAGCAATGGAGAATGGAGCTTGCTGCAAAAGAGACCTGTTGTCAGAAGCAACCAGAAAAAAGGAAAGGATTGAAGCCAGGGCAGCAACAGTCAGGTTTTTAGCTACATTAGACCTAATGTAGGCCTAAGTTTGCAGCCTCCTGCCAACAAATACAGATGCTCCAACTAGGAGAAGTGAAGCTTAGATGGAGACCTGTTAGGATATGATGTTAGCCTAACAAGTTGTCCAGGCAATATATGTGTTCTGTGACTTTAACAGAATGATATACT
>JANHZT010005566.1:56005-67233 GCA_032468215.1 Stegonotus admiraltiensis
TATTCTATTCTATTCTATTCTATTCTATTCTATTCTATTCTATTCTATTCTATTCTATTCTATTCTATTCTAACTTTTGGCATGCTCCTAGGCAGCGTGCTATGATGGAAGCTCAGGATGAGAAGCATCATCTCCAGAGGGAGAATGGAGGGTGATATTGTTGGAGCAGCACTCTGAGATCAGAGGTCTAGCCCCACTCAGTAGGATCATCTACTTTAAATTTATACTGTCATACTTATTACTATCTAATAAGTATGATAGACCATTGTATCTAGAATTAATATTAATTTAATTGAACTAGAACATGAATTATGCCTATGACCCACCAGGACAGCAGGTAGAAACGCTGTATGGATGTTGCCACTGCTATTGCTTTGTTTGGATTGTTGCCTTTACCTGAAGAATTGTCTTGTCCAAGTTAAAGAGCCATAAAAAAAAAGGAGACGAGAAGGAGAGAAGAACCTAAAAGTTAGCAAAAACGCCATCAGGAATTCAAGGTGAATTGCAGGTTGTTTGGTTTCAATCTTCCCCACAATGTGAAAAATGCATCGAATGTTTATGTATAGTACACTAATTGCAGGTACAGATGCAAATGTATACATACGTAAATTAAAGCGCACCCATTTTTATGAAAATCTATTTTTTGGACTTGTGTTTTGGAGGAAGATTTTCTTCTTTTCTATCATGCTCTAGGAAATTGGAAGGTGGGGAGTGGGGAGAATCAAAATTTTTGTAGCGATAAAATCTGGATCCATATAAAACATGTAAACTGAACCAATTACAAACTCTCATTTCTTATTTTGCAAAAATTATGGTGCATACGTTTGTTCTGATCTTGCTGGTCTCCTTTGAACATTAACGGTTTTAGGTTTGGGCACTTTAGACTTAAGCAGGAATTGTCCATTAAAGGTAGAAAAATGAATATCATAATTATTAAGCCAACTGATGGGCCAGTTTTGGCAAACTAGAAGTAAATGCCAGTTTTCAGCAAACTAATTGTAAAATACAGTCACATGGCTGTGGGATGCTGCAAATGGTCATAAATGTGAGTGCCCAGAGTGTGGTCATGGTACATGGACAAGTGGAGGAGGGGCAGCTGTCGGCACTTCAAAACTTGGTCATAAGTGGTTAGAGGTTCTGTCATAACTGGTTACTAAGCAACTGGTCATAAATTGAGGAACTCAGCCTGTACCCAGCCTGCTTGTAAGCATTTATTACAGAATAAATTGCCACAATATACACAGGGCTATATGATGCCAATGATATCAATCTTGCAGGCCATGGATTTAATGTGATTATCCCCCTCTTTTGTGGAACCCAGATTACTCTACAAAAGCCCTTTGGGATGGGCTTGCAGAGGTTTAAATAATCAATTTCATCCTTTCAAACTCTCAACTTCCCCCAGCATTGTACTAATTTTTCCCATGGGGAGATTTAAGGAGTATATTAAGTTCAAGGGAGAAGTTTTTAAACACTGCAACTCTTGCTGTAAGAGTTAGGGAAAGTTTCTGTAGTGATCCAGGGTATGTTGGGTTAGGGTTAGGGTTAGGGTTATTTGAGAAGAACACAGTATCAGAAGGAGTCCCGTGAGATGGACTAGGGCAAATAAACTCATTGCTGACAGATTTTCCATAAAAGTAACCGCCTTCGCTGTTTTTCCCTTGCAGAGAATTAAACTCAAGTAAAGTGTGCTATTTTCACACATCCTGAGTTTGTGTCAAGAGTTGCAAAATGCCCCTCATTCTCTTTTGAACAGCTCAGTAGGCTGTAAATCTAGAGAGCAAGGTTCTGTCTTTTATAGCTAGGCAAGAGCTACTAGCAAGAGCTGTCTATGGATAACCACACTTGTCCATGTTTAATAAGAATGGGCAAGATTGTGCGGTGGGGATACATTGAAGAAAGCAATAATGCCTACCAGTTATTTATTAATTAAATTTATATGCCATTCGTCTCGTGGTTCTAGGTGACTCTAAGCGACTTATGGTATACTAAAACATATGGACATAAAACAATTAAAAATATAAAAAGATTAAAATTACAAAATATTACAACAATCTAAACAACATGGATTTGGAGAAGAAAAGTGGTGTCAACTTCTCCGTTCCTGCACTAGCCACCTCCAGCCAACTGCTTCTCCTTCAGGGCCCCAGGCCAACTGGCATAGCTAGGTTTTAAGGCATTTCCTGAAGGCCAGAAGAGTGAGGGCAGACTTCACCCTTCTGGCCTTCAGGCAAGATGTTTCAAAGGATGGAGGCCGTGGCAGAAAAGGCTCTTCTGCTGGACCCCATCAGCCTCAGTTCCTTGACTGATGGCAGCTGAAGAAAGTTTCTTCTGCCAGCACAAGTGGGGCTGGCCAATCCCACTAGGAAAAGATAGCTCCTCGGATATCCTGGACTCATACATGGAGGGCTTTAAAGGTAATGACTAACACCTTAAATTGGATTCAGAAGCACATTGAGAGCCAGTACAGCTGTTGTGGCCTGCTGGCGGCCAGCAGAGCTGGCAGCAGAGTCAGACAGTGAGGAGGTTGGGGAGGAACATAGGCCAGTCCTGGGGGCTAGGGAAAGCTCAGACGAGGGCTCTGCATCGGAGGCAGAGTGGGAGCTAGACAGCAGTGAGGCAGAGGAACAGCTGGAGCCTGTTCCCAGTGTGCACATGTGCAGAGCTGCCAGAAGACAAGAACAACAAAGAAAGCAGGGTCGACTTGGGAGTAAAGCCACACCTTGGAGGTGATTTGCCTCTCTCATAGGAAACAAAAGAGGAGCGAATGGGGAGTGGACTTTTCCAGGAAACAATTTGTTCATTGGTTGGTTCAAGAGTGGAAAGTTTTGTTCATGACTCTAAGAGACTCTGTGCCAAGTTTTGCCTTATGCTGCATTTGGAAACTAGTTATCTGGCAGCTTTCCAAGTGAGATAAGGTTTGTGTTGATAAATATTCCTCTGAAAGTCTGTTTGCTGCCTTGCTGACTGTGGATGAAAGGAATTCACAGTTGTGTAAAATAAAAGGGGTTTTGCTGGGACCAAGACTCTGCTTCATGGTTTTTAAGGAAGCCTAGGTCAGAACAACAGCTCACATAACAGTGATGTTATATGCACCATTTTAGGGGCCTCCAAAACTGTCCATGCTGCATTCTGGATCAATTGTAATTTCCAAATACTCTTCAAGAGTAATCCTATGTAGAATGCATTCCAATAATCCAAATGAGAGATGACCAGACCATGAGTGACCAAATGCACGACTTCATGAACCAGAAAGATGAAGTTGTACAAAGGGTCTCCTAACCACAATTGCCACCTTCTCTTCAAACAGGAATTGGGAGTCTAGGAGAACTTCCAGGTTGTGCATCGGGTCTTTATGGGGTAGTGTCACCCGACTCAGAACTAAGGATGACAGAACCTTCAGATCCTGGGACTCCTTTGGTCATATAGAAAGGTTCTAAGATTTCCTGTGGCAACATAAAAGAATCAGGAAGCAGGTCAAGGAAAAAGACTACTGCCTATTAGGATACACAAGATTGAATAAGATAACTTCATTATAGAGTCCTTGGTCCTCTCTGAACATGGTTGTTTACTTGCAGTCATTTCATTACCCAACTAGGTAATGAACTTGATGTAACTTGACTTGCTATAGTGATATTATGTTATATATCATGATAAAGAGAACTGGACTTGATATACATCAATGTTCTCTATTCCAGATAGTGTCAGATGAACATTTCCTATACTCCATCAGCCTTCAGTTGAATAAAAGGAAATGAATTCGTAAGTCTTAATAACAACCTAGAAAACAGTGAAGCAAAAAAAAAAATAGAAGAAAAGAGCTGTGTGTTTTAGATTAAGTTCCATTCCCACAACAGAAAATTAACTTTTGAATTTTGCCAGGCCTGTATTATTTCCAATGACTGTTAATATATAGCAGTGGAATGATTTAGAAGAAGCAGAATTTTATTTGCTGGCTTAAAATGGTATGCTTTGAATTAGGTAAGCCATACACACACACCTCTTAAAACTGAAAAAAAAAATCCAGCTAGCAAAGGAGCTCATAAAAAGTCTCAAGTGTAGCATCCAGAGGCTGCAAATAGCTATGCTGATGACTCTGTTCTGATGTAGAATGTGCTCTCATTCTATATAACTCTCAAACTAAAGGGGCAGTTTCTCTCTTCAATGCCATACTTGTATAATATACATAGAAAGCAGCTGCCTTAGATGGAATGCAGTGTCATTGTTGGAAATGAATGCAACATAAGGAATTGGAACCTATGGCATAAACGACTTGGCTGAAGCCGATGCTATTATTCATATTGTAACTCTATATAATAAAACTATTGCTCACAGATTGGAAATTTCATATCACTATATTTGTGTTATTCGGAACAACAATGAAGCTGGCAGTTAAGGTAGGATTCAGTGGAAAATTGTGAGTCTGAAAATGCCTAGGAGTAGAACATTCTCATCTTGTATTGACTTTCCTTATGAGATCTGAAAAGTGAATAACATTTAGCACAATTGCAATGTCAGAGACTGGCAGAAATGACCTTGGAAAATTGACCCTTTCTCTGATTCTTAGGAAACATTGTTTTAATTGCTGCAACAGATAGCACTTTAAGAAAAGTAAAGGTTGTTAGGTCACTGAATCTATAGCTCCTAATTAACCAATGGTTTGAGGGTTGTTTGGCATTTAGCTGGATCCCAGATGGCCAGTTTCCATATGTGGAAGCTTGAGAGTAGGATATATTCAAATTCTAGGTTAAAAGCTAGTTTATTTGCACAATGAAGAATAGCCTTTTCCTTGACAGACGTTATTTTATATCCAAGGATATTTTTAGCATATTGGGACATAGTTTTTAAGGAGGAAGAGGATGTACTAATATTTTTGAATAAGCATATGTAATTTCAAACATCAATAATATTAGAATCAATATATGATTATATATTTAGCAGATTTCAAAATTGCCACAATTAAGCAACTCTTGGCAGCGTACATAGTTATAAAACATATAAAAATAAAACACCCACAGTATAATAATACAGCAATTATGAAATTAAAAACAGTAACTTAGAGCAATACTATGTAAACATCAATGTGGTGTTTCCTCAATTTACAAAAAAAGCTGCTATTTTAACTTGTTCTCAAAGGACAATATCTAGAATAATATAATTTTCTCAGGAGATGTTTTTCCCTGTAATGTACGAACCATAAATTGCAAGAACCTTAATAAATAGCACTACAAAGTACAAAACTCTTAGATGGCAAACATGCTTTGAATTTGCTATATGCTGTTCCTGGAAAAAACAATCAGCAAAATTTAACATAGGATGCTGTTCCTAATTTCTCTGCCTATTAAGCAGTCTTTGCGTATGTGGTAATTATACACAAAGGTTGAACTAGAAAAAGAATCCATAGTCATTAGCAGAAGACTCAACTCCCCATGAAAAGTCATTTGGCTGACAATTTTATAGCCCATCTTTCCTTGAAGTAGAACCTCTACACCCTGGATTTAGAATCCAGAAAATTCCTGTGATAGCACTAGCAATAGCACTTAGACTTATATACTGCTTCACATTGCTTTACAGCCCTCTCTAAGCGGTTTTACAGAGTCAGCATATTGCTCCCAACAATCTGGGCCCTCATTTTACCCACCTCGGAAGGATGGAATGCTGAGTCAACCTTGAGCCTGGTGAGATTCGATCTGCCAAACTGCTGGCAGCTGGTGATCAGCAGAAGTTGCCTGCAGCACTGCACTCTAGCCACTGTGCCATCATGGCGCTATTGCTGTTGTGATGCTGTTCATCTAGGAAACTGGACCAATGGACTCTGGAAAATGGCTCCAGAAAATATCCCAAGTCCCAGCTGTTCTAAAATTAAGGATTACCTTTCCATTTATGTTCTGTTGGAACTGGCGAGGGCTTGTTAGTACAAAGATTTATAGGTGGGGATCAACATGGGGTTCCATTGACAGATGAACCATAAACAGGGTAAAAAATAGTGCTGTTATTAAAGCAAGAATTAATTCTGATGTAATGAAAGTCCCGTGCCATAAACAGCCAGAGATGTAATGAAGTACCTGATTCTTCTTCCTGAGAGGTCATTATTAGATGATGCCAATGATTAGAGAGCTCCAATTAAAGGCTGCCTGTCAGTTTTTACTCCTGATTTAGACTTCAGGGGAAAAAAAATAATACTGAAAACAACCCCCTACCCCCACCCTCTGGCCATTTGGAATTATTTTCATGTCTTCTTAAATTCAGAGATCTAATTTAGTTTTGGAAGCTTACTTAAAGCTAAGGATCATAAATATGGCAGTGTTTTGTCTAATTTATGAGAATGGTAAAAATTAAAATCTAAGAGCGGTAAACAGAATTGGTGCCAGCTAATCATTTCTCCAGCTTTTGTGGGTAATGGTGGAAATAATAATATAAGTGGTTAAAGCCAATGACCATTTCATAGTTTTTAAATATTCGATGCCATTAATAAAAATTGCAGGGAATTTCCTATCACTCTCACTTTCAAAAGGCCATTTGATCTGGGGATGGTTGTGCTTTAGGTCCAGAAACCAGACAGATAGTAGCTAATATATAAGATCAATTAAAGGTTATTTTATCCAGCCATGAGAAACCCCATCTGGTATAAATATTTTAAACCAATCAATAAATAATAAAATATTGAATTAGTAAGTTAATTTATAATTCCAAGTTTATGGATTTCAACAGGAGGCTTGAACATACAGTATATCTAAGTCAATGATGTTTAGATGTGTGTTTCGATGTAAAAGAAGATTATGGAGTAATATTTTTTATTTGTGAGCAGTTCATAGATGTACGGCAAAAACCTGGCTTAAAAGCCCTCTTATGAGGGATTTATGCTGCAAACTTCCTTTCTCATCCATTATGAACTGATGGATCCCTAAGGAGTCCTAGGATGATAGGCTAAATAAGAAAGCAGTGGCCAGAAATCCATATTCTGTTTCTGAAAAACAAAACACATGCTGAAAAACACACACATATTATGTCACCAGGAGTCAATCTCCATTCAAAGGAAATTCACTAAATTTCTCTTTCACTAAAAAACATTAAGTATAATTATTCATTATTGCACTTAGAACTCAAATAGAACAAATCAAAGACTATTTAATCCTTTGTGACTCTTTTCCAGATCATTAAAGTATTGAAAAGATTTTCCTATACAGTTTACAATATAAATTTAGAATAGCCTCTTAGAGATGACTAAAGCTACCAATTATTAATAGGGGTGGAGAAGATGGAGAGTTTTAGCTATGGAGGAAGCTTACACCTTGAGTTATAAATTGTTCTGGCCTGTCTCCAGCATTTTGCTTAAATTGGATTCCTGATGCTGCCGTAAAACAAGGTTTTTCTGTATTTTTTCCCCCCATGGATACTGCCAGTAGGATTCCAAATGATCTATAGAAGGTTTTGTTGAACTAGTTAGCTGCATGTTGCACTGGAATAATATCTTGAGGAAATAGTAATGGTTCCTAATGCTTCGCTGACATACATTACACCCAAATGCAACTATTGATTCCTGGCAGATACAGATCCATTTAGTGTCTTGGAAGCCTGACTAGTTTGGATGTTTGCTTCAGCCAAATAAAAGTGCAATGGAGATTTGATTTGGGATCCCCCTGCAGTTTGTGAAATGCGTGCTGGCAATCAGGAAACGTTTGGAGAGGCTTTAAAATCAATAATGCATTTGAAAGTGGAACTGTGGATGACCTCCCTTTATAAATAGTCCTTCTTTCTGAGCTTGCCAGCCTGTTTGAGTTTGAGCAGAGTTTGAAACTTTAAGGGACTTTTTTTTTTTAAAGAAGAAGTCATAATCACAGAATGTATGCAGAATTATCCAGCACTTTGCATGAAAGTCCCCGATAAACCTACCTGTTTAGGAGTGCTACGATACCAGAATGCAGTATGTGTCAATTTGACCCATCTTTGCAATGGAGAATGTCACCAGGAGTGCTTGCTGCAATGGAGGTGCCCTTCACCGTGGGAAGCCAGGTCTTCCACTAGATTTAATTACCTCAAAAAGGATCAGCAGTATGTCTAACCACCTTAAGGGAATTGGCTCTAAGAGCTTTAAAGAGCTACAGAACAGATGGTTCCTGAAGTTAGAGTAATGATTTCTACTTTCGGAGGGAATAAAAGAAAACTTGAATAGACTGGACTTTTTAAAGGAAGCATTCCCTTTTCAATGACTTGCTGCTTCTTCTGTAAGGCCGAATATTTCATAGCCGTATCTCAGAAATCTTAACAGGAAATATGTTTACCTTTACACAAGGTAAAATAATTGTCAAGGAAGTTCAAAACAGCTGACTTGGGTGCCAGAAACACCCCCCCCCCGTATTCATCTATAACTCTAGTTATAAGATTGCTGCATTTCTCTAAGAATGGGCTTGAAATCTACTGTGCTTGAAACGTTATGCATGTTTTAAAATGGAGTTTTTAAAATCAAAATGTATTTCTAAATGCATGTTTGGGAGGCTAAAAGCAGTGTTGCCACATCA
Source organism: Stegonotus admiraltiensis (assembly GCA_032468215.1). NCBI lineage: Eukaryota > Metazoa > Chordata > Lepidosauria > Squamata > Colubridae > Stegonotus > Stegonotus admiraltiensis. The sequence continues at coordinate 64,525 of JANHZT010005566.1, forward strand.
GGGAAGTAGAAAAGCCAATAGATAATTCCCAATTGCCTGGGAGGTATGGATAAAATCAGTTCACATCAGAATGAAAAAAAAACCCATGGTGTTTTTCCAAGTAATTCTACTGTAGTCTCTGTGGGCATTGTCCTTGGAGGACAATAGGGAACCAGAACGGCACATGCAAATTCGGTTACAGAACTGGAATGCACGGTGATAATTTTCCCAAGACATCTTGTAGTTCAACACAAATGGCCTTCAAGAAGAAATGTGGAATTTGATAATAACAATTCCGACTGTATTCCGGTTATACCTCTGAATATAAATATTTTGTATGGATGATGCAGAATTGCTCTGACGATGAATGAAACCAGAATTCAAATTCCAGATACGCTGTAGCCAAGATGTGGAAATTAGACTTTCAAATTACTTAAGTGAAAGATGCAAAGGTATGCTCGGTCCTTTGGGGCCCACTTGGTCTCCTGCTGTCCTAATGCAAGGCAGCAATGTCCACGGATGCCCAAGGACACAAAAAGTCCAGCCAGCAGCAGACAGAGATAGCAAGAAGAAATAGACTCAAGGAAGGACACATCATGATAATTATAGAAACAGGTTGTTCATGCAAATGAACAGGTTGGTAATTTGTTGGAAAGTGAGAGGATCAATACTTTAGAACAACTGATTGCAATCAACTTTTCAACTCATTTATCGCAAAAGTTTTTGGCTGCTGCCGCAGATTGCTAGCTGATCTTTAAGTGATTGTCCACTAGGACTCCAAGATCCCTTTCACAGTTACTGCTATTGAGCCAGATTTCACCTAATTTGTAACTGCACATTTGATTTTTCTTGCCTAAGTGTAAAACCTTACTTTTCTCTATGTTGAATTTCATTTTGAATGCAAAACATTGGAACTAAAACATTGTTTGATTCACTGTGGTTTCTTTTTTCATCTTTTCTGTATATTAAAGGTTTTAAGAAAAGGGACCAGGTGCTCTGATACCTACCATTATCTAGTACGTGGGGGTGTGGGGGAGGCAGAGATAAATGGGAAAGGGAAGAGAGAGAAATTTGGATAGCAAGGAATCAATGGAGTGGAGCTAATGGAACAAGGTATGCGTATGTATCAGTTCCTCAGAGACCATCTTTTACATCATCCTAGTGGGATGGAAGCATAAGGGTACCAGATGTCTGCCAAAATAACATCTCCTCTTTTTGTCCTCTTGTCCTCCATACTGTAGGAGGACCTTTTAGCCTTAAAATCAAATACTGTCCAGCTTTTTGAGTATCCAGCTAAGTTCTCTCTTCCTGGCCAGTTTTTTTTTGCCCTGGCACATTTCTCTAATAAGTGTTAAGGGCAAGTTAACCAACTCAGCTCTGTGATTTTAACTGGTTGATTAGTAGCCTTGACCAGCTTGGGCAATTGACAAGATTCTAATCAGTCTCAGGCAGTGGTGGGTTGCCCCCGGTTCGGACCGGTTCTACAGAACCGGTAGTAAAACCGGAGGGAGGCTCTGCCCACCCACCCTGAAGTCATGAAAACACTTCTGCGCATGTGCAGAAGAGCACACACAGCCCCGTTGTGAACCAGTAGTAAAAGTAAGTAGAACCCACCCCGGTCTCAGGTGTACTAGGAAAACAGATAGCATTAACACGTTCCTTTCCATATGCATTCCTGTGATGTGGTAAGGAAGTGGATCCCAGAAGCGAGGGGATACATTCCAGAGGAGTAAGAAGCAAGTCAGTCCAGATATTTATTATGTGTGAGAGAAAGAGGGTGAAGACAGTTCCTCTCTAACAGTTCACAGTTCACAATATTGTAAATGCAAGTAGTAGAGTACTCAATCTGCCAAGATTTTGACTATAAGTGTGAAGCAATAAAGAACTTAGTTTGGAAGAATCACTATGTGTCTTTCTTGGTTTGGGGCCTGCCATCCCTCATTGTGTGCCTGTTTAGTCACATGTAATCCCTTCATTTCTAATTAACGTAAATACTAATATTAAACAGTGTCTTCCTTTTCCCCATTTGTTCTCCTTTCCAGGTGACTGTGATAATTTTTGCCTGGTTAACCCTACTCTATTGTATAAGAATAATGTACAATTATGATGATAATATGGATAGATAGAATAAATCTGAAAAGAAATTGAAAGAAATTATATATGAGTAGAACATAGGAGTTGCTTGGATACCAAACAAGAAGAATATTATATAGCAAAGAAGATAGAAAGGAGAGGGGAGTAGAGGGTAGGAAGAGAGAGGGAGTGAGAGGAAAGGAAGAAAGGGAAAAGGAGAGGAAGGAATGGCAGGGGACAGGAGTAGGAGAGAAGGGGAGAAGGAGGAAAGAAGAAAGGAGTGGGGGAAAGAAGGGGAAGTCGGATGAGGTAGGAGAGGATGAAGGAGAAAGTAAGAGAGGAGAGGAGGCTGGGAAGGGAAAGAAAAGAGAAGAAGAAGGTTTGTTGCGAAAAGAGGGAAGAAAAGGTAGAAGAGCAACCCTGAATGTAATTAAAATGTCTTATTTTAATGCTTTGTTTAAGGAAAATATATATGTGTATGATTAATAATGTATAAGAAAATGTACATTTTATATTATGTGTAGAAAAAATAAAACTGAAAAAACTTTTCAAAAAAAACAACAACCCTACTCTATCAGCACTATACAGGGATGGGCAAATGTGGCCCTTTTACAACCTGTGGACTTCAACTCCCAGAATTCCTGAGACAGCTTGGCT
>JANHZT010005566.1:96472-109446 GCA_032468215.1 Stegonotus admiraltiensis
TGTTGGATAACCATTTGTCTGAAGTAGTGTAGGGTTTCCTGCCTAAGCAGGGGGTTGGACTAGAAGACCTCCAAGGTTACTTCCAACTCTGTTATTCTAATTCTAATTCTAACTTTTGTTCATATGATAATAAAATACCAGAGCAAGTTTCAAAACCATCTATATTTTTTACTTATGTAAGTTCTAACTTATTTATGGACAAGGTTCTCAACCATCTGGTTGCTGCATTATACAGTTAAATTTATAGGTGTCAAGGATTTCTCTCTTGCTTTATAATGAATGCCCTGCACCTTTCTGTTAAGTCTAATATTATGAGATTTCCAATAAGTTTTTTGCAAGTTTTTACATTCATTTATTCACAACTGAATACAGCAAGCACTAGAGTGTAAAAGTAATATACAAATATTTAATTCCAAAATATGTCACATTACAAATTCCCAAGGGTTCTTTTTCCTAGAAATTAGAATTCCATTATTTATGAGTCTTTATGAGTTTATTATCATTTAACTAATCTTAAATAAAACCATTAATCTTTATATTAAAAGACAATGTAGGTTAGTCACCACAGTAGATAACAATTCCTATGCATAGTTCAGTTTTAGTTAAACACCAAACAGAAGAGAAAATGTTTTGATTTGAAAAAAAATATAACTTGGAGATCTACAGTACCTTAAAACACAAAGATAAATGGGATTAATAGTTCCTTGTTTTTCAGGGATTATATATATATATTTCCCCACATACCAATTAACACTTTAAGAGTATTTAAAGTTATGTCACTTGTGATGGAGAGGAAAAAATAGCCTGGATTCTCTCTCTAGGGAATAGAAATGAAAAGATGAGTAAAACTAAAAAAGATAACGTGATAATCCACTATTCTTTCAAATACAATTTTCAATATGTGTAGCAAGGAACTACCAAGGAGAAAATCAGACCCCCACTCCCAACACTGGCAGGGCAAGCTACTATATATAAACAGAAAGCAAACCCCATACTTACCAGCACTGAAGATATTACCTAGTTGGGTAATGAAAAATCTGCAAACAACCAAACTCAGAGAGCACCAAGGAGTCCATAGTTCAACTTTGAACTATAGATTTTCTTCTATAAGTCTCTGGATAATTCTCACCATAATTACTTCCAGCTGTCATTTTGGGTAGTCATTTTCAGGACTTTCTTCTGCAGTATCAGAATATTGTATGTTTGAATAGCAAAACCCATAAATCAGGCATGGGGATTGAGTACTGTCTTGATAGATTACAGTATTTCTTGAGTCAGCAGGCTTCATTGTTGAAAGGTTATACATCATTATATGAAGAAGTTATTTACATAAAGTTCTGTTTACTTTCCTATGTTCCATTTGTGTTGTACTAGACAGGTAAACTGAGGTTTGCTTTATTGATAATCTTAGACAAAGACTGAATATCCTTCTCTCTTGATTTATGAACATATATTGTAGATATTATTTTGCTGAAAAGAGTACCATAAATTCTGTTGGCAGCTATCTCACACACATTTTCTTTCTCTTTTTTTCTAAAAAATAAAAATCTGTAATTATATTTAGAATAGATTCAGGCAAAACTATTTCCTAAGACTGAAGAGTTTGCTACTTCCTGTTACATAATCAGTTACAATATTATTGACATTGCCATAAACATTGCTTGTTAAATTGATATCAGCTTTTGGAATTATTAGATTTTCATAACATGGAGCCTCTTTTACCATGTAAGACTTTCATCATCTTAGCTTTAATGATTAATAAAAGATAATGGATATTAAATTTTGCTGTGATAATTCTATTTTTCTATGAACAAGAAGAATATTTATTCATATCTTTGACGTTCAAGCTATTGCAAATATTCATGTGTAAACCACGATAAATAAATGAAAATGGATTATATTGGCTTTATCTGGTGTGATTGTTTTTGTTCACCAAGATTAATACTATTACATGCTAGATGTTCTGCTTATACTCTCATTAACAATGGGGATAAAACCGTTCCTTTGAAACAGATTTGGTTCCAAAGAATCAGTATCCTATCATTTGTTAAGGTAAATTTGGGACTGACTCTCCCTAAGGACATCTATCTGTCCTGCAGGTCAGATAGGGTTGACACACTCCTCATTCCCCCCTTGAAGTAATATCTTCTAATGCAGGGGTCTCCAACCTAGGCAACTTTAAGCCTGGGGGACTTCAACTTCCAGTCATTTTTGCTGGCTGGGAATTCTGGGAGTTGAAGTCCTCCAGGCTTAAAGTTACCAAGGTTGGAGATCCCTGTTCTAATGGAAGCTAGGAAGTGTGCCTTTTCTGTGGCAATCCCTGGTTTATGGAACATCTTGTCCTCTGAGGTTTGGCAGGCCCCCCACTCTTTTAGCTTTCCATAAAATCTTAAAGACTTGACTTTAGAAGTCCTTTGTAAAGCTGTTCCATGTATGAATAAGTTGATAGGCAATCTGTTGCATGCAAGCCATTGTATGACACATACAAGAATAGATATAACTTGCATTAATATGTTAATTGTTCTTTCATTGTTGATAAAACTGCAGAACTTTCTAATTTTTCTACAAGTTTAATACCAGTCTCCGTAGCCAAGACATTCTGTCCTGTGTCTTGCATATCTAGATAAAATGGAAGGAAACTAACCATAAATTCAGGCTGACAGAAATGAGAATGCTGTGGTGAGTAATGGTTTTCTGTTGCAGCAGTATCCGTGTGCTGTATAATCAATGTAAAATGGTTATAAAAAGAAAATGGATCATTAACAACTCTTACTATCATCATATTGTTCCTTCTAGCTCTTTTTTCTTCCCTCCTTAGGTAAGAATTATTGCCTGTTTTTGTTTGTATTTAAAGTTTTCCCAGAACAGCTTAAAAACACAAAGATTAGCAGCAGTGCTATAAACTAACACTGACCAACCCCTTCCATTTTTTATTTAAGACTCTTTCTTACTTCAATTTTAAGCTGCTTGATTCTCAATGCCTGAAATGGCCACAGTAAAGGCCCCATGTTTTATATAAACCAGAACATTGCAACTTTAAGATATGTGGACTTCAATTCCCAGAATTCCTTACTGGTGGAATTCTGGGAGTTGAAATCCACACATCTTAAAGTTGTTAAGGCTGAAAAACACTGATCTAGACCATACTTATCACAGTCCTTAATTGGTGGGTTCCTTTGCTACTTTCCTTCTCACTTCTGTGGCAGCAAAGCAAGTACCAATTGCTTTCTTTTTGAACTTTGAAAAGACATGGTTTCCATCAAGAACCCTGATGGGTTATCCTCCTTTTCCAACTCCCTTTGTATCTGACACTTCCTTATTCATTGGTGGATTGATAAGATTGAAAGAAAGCATCCTCATTTTACCATTTTTCTTACCACTCGAGTAAAAGGCGAACTGGGAGAACTCTTGTCTGTTTTACTTGATTTTAAAAAATAATAATTAAGGAAAATTCAAAAAGTTCTGCATTTCACCAGTCCTGTTAAGGCTTTGAGGTATGGCATTGAGGGACCTTCCACTCCACCTTGGACTTTGTATTATCACCCAGAAACACAGGGAATTGCATCTGGGGGCATCACCTTTAAGAGGTAAGACTTGAAATCAAAGTCTGCTGTCACTAACTCGTTTCTGAGACTATTCAGAAAATGAATTGCTTGGAATACTACATTAAAGCAACAGCAAGATACATCAATGGCAAATATAGAGTATTTTTCAAGAAATCCACAATGGGCACTATTGCAGTTACGTACAATCTCAGCAGAAATGCATTGGGAGACTAAGCAAATTGCCAAATTTAATTACTTGAAATTCATGCAATGTAGCTCTCATTTGACAATATGCATTCAATAAGAATGTAATGATGCATTACTAATTAGAGATTCTTTCAATTTTCAACAATGGAAGTTTGGATAACTTTCCTTGTGTTGAACACCTAATAAGTGGAAACAAAAATTCTGTGCTTCATAGAAGGGTACTAAAAGATTCTTAAATTGTGATCTTTCAAACATGATTAGAAGGGGGGGGGAATGACCCCTTCAGGACTAAGTACATAAAAATAGTATTTCATTAAATCTGAAGCAAAAAAAAAAAAACCAAGGAAGGCAGATGGGCGGTCAGTTAGATATCTGAAAGGATTATTAAAGGAGGACAAGGAAATAGCTGAATAGCTGAAAAAATGTTTGTGTTAGTTTTTATTGAGGAAGAATTTGTGTAAATATATAAGAAGTATAAACCAGGGGTGAAATGCTACCGATTCGCTCCTGTTTGGGTGCTGTGCCACGCGATCGTCGGAACCTTTTTTTTAAAACTTTTTTAAAGCATTTTTTTATTACCCATTCCAGCAAATAGGTAGTAAAAAATGCTTTTAAAAAGTTTTTTAAAAAGGTTCCGGCGATCGCACGGCACAGCTGTGATCCTCAAAACCCTTTTTTTTACTTTTTTAAAGCATTTTTTACTACCTATTTGCCTGAACCGGTAGTAAAAAATGCTTTAAAAAGTAAAAAAGGAGTTGGTCATGCCCACCCAGTCACATGACCCCCACACCAAGCCACGCCCACCAAGCCACACCCACAGAACTGGTAGCAACAAATTTTACATTTCACCACTGGTATAAACATATATCACATATGCATCATCTTCAGAGAACATCTGAAGACCAATGCTGCCTATTTTTTTCTAAATTAAATTCTAGTGAATCCAGTGGTACTTTTTCACACGGAAGCAACTTAGTTCAATGTTGAACTGTGGGTCATGGATAATGATTGGTTGAACTAGTGTATCATACAAATAGGAAAACTGTGTAAGTTGACCCTGCCAATGTATCATAAGTTTTGTTTGGAGCTAAGGTAGCTCCCTGCTGTCATGAAGTCTAAGTGTATAGGTATATGTATGTGTGTGTGTGTGTGTTAAGTAAACCATTTTATATGAAGCAAACAAATGGATCCACCCTAGGTTTTCACAAGGCCCTCAGCCACCCTGAAGGTACGCAAAGACATAGTAGAAATGGTGGCCGAAGCTGATTTTGGTCTCTTTTTCTTGCTCAGGCTCACTATGGCAGACTAATAATTATAAAATGAGAAACAGAAAAGGAAGTGTGAGCTTCCAATCTCCTTTGTGGCACCTAGAAGGACTCAGCAGACAATGTAATCACATTTAATGTAACCCCCCACAGAGAAATCTTCAGTTGGTCAAGGATGGTCATCAACTGTCATGAAAATCTGGTCAGGCTCTAAGTGACAGCAGCTAGCAAATAGCAGCAAGAAATTCTAGAAGTCTTTGAAACATTGCAAATGTATCTCTGGTCATTCAGCTGAGCTCTACTAAAGAATTAAAATGATCCCGCCCCAGCAGGAAGTGATGAAAAAATGCTGAAGGAAGAGTGTTAGCTATTTAGGCTTTTGGGGAATTAGCTAATGAGACACCGATGAAAGGAAAAGTGAGCATCCATTTAAGAATATTTAACCAAATAGATTCAGTTCAGTCGAAACATATTTAATCAAATATACTTCAACAGAACTGAATCTATTTGGTTAAATAGACTTCAAGACTTTTTTATTCCAACAAGCCGGGCTGGCCTAACTCTTTTAATTGTTCAATTTTAATTTGTTTTTTAAAAAGGGGTTTTTTAATTATTATGGGCCAAATTTGTTTAATATGTTTTAAATTGTTTTTTAAATTTTATACTGTATGTGTTTTATCTTTGGCTGTTCACCGCCCTGAGTCCTTCGGGAGAAGGGCGGTATATAAATCTAAATAAACATAAACATAAACATTCTTAAATGGATGCTCACTTTTCCTTTACTTTTCCTATACTTGTCATGAAAATTCGGGAAATGCTGTCAACTAGGATTACCATGTCTAGACAATTCAATTAAGTTAATATTGTTTATTAGATGGGTTTAGATTTGTTCTATTAAAAATCTTTTTGTAGACTTTACTATGCTGTTTATTGACATTTAAGCACTTCCTTCTGTATTAGGTCTATCAGATTTTTTTTTAAAGACTAAAAGGGAAACAGAACTTTCTGTTCTATCCAGAGTAGAAGAGTTGCTGCTGGCTACTTCCCTGAGAAGAGCATCATTGCTAAACCTGAAAGACATTTCTTGAATATGGCTGGAAAAAGTGATAGGAGTAATGTCAATAGAAGAGAATATTTGTAGCCCAGGGTTGAACTGTGGGGTTCTTGTTGGTCTCTGAGTAGTGTATGGCCATGACATGGAGTGCAGGTGTAAGCCAAATAATTTATCTGTATAGATACTTCAGAGTTCTCAAATAATTCAAATGAAAATGATTTGATGAGCAATAAAAATATGCAATTTGTTCCTGAATTTGAGCTCCTTATTCAATTTTTTAAAAAGGAAAATTACAGTTCCTTGTAGGTTAATTATTTTGTAATGACCTCTCTTGGGTAAGCTGAGAGAAAGGATGATTGAAGGTGGTATTATTGGGTATGCAGTCTATAGCTGTACTGTCTGCAGTCCAGGAGCTTCATATGGTCTGCTGGGATGTCCATGTCCCTTCAGAGTCTTTAGCCTATTAGTCATAAATAATCCGTACACTGCAGTTCCTCTTGCTCTTGGCCAACTGTCTCCTTTATAGGTATATGTGTGCTTTTCTGGGAAAGCACATTAATGCCTTTGCTCAGATAATCCTTAATCTATTTTAAACCCTGGGAATTAAATGGGGTATGAAGGGATTACAATAAGCTGCCTAGAATCATGACTGAGCGGGGTGGCCTGTACATTTTATAAATAAATAAATAAATAAATAAGCAAGCATATGTATGCTTATCTGCACGCATACTTAGGTTAAAATTTAACAATTATAAAATATCAAATATGATGTTTTTAAATATGCATAATGGGTTTTAAGTAAAAATTACATAAGTGGTATTCCAACCTCAGAAATCAGAGTATAACATAGATGTGGACCTTTTCAGTTTAATGTTTAGTACTTTAAAATTTCTGATCGTTAGTATATCAGGAAAAACAAATAGTTACATTCCAAAAGAGTACATGAATTTAATCTAATGCAATTTCCTTCACTCTTTTAAAATAGTTGGGATTTTTTGTTCCCTAGGAACAAATACAGACATTTAAAATAAGATAAGAAATGAGTTTTGTAATGCCCTATAGGCATATTTCATTCAAAAAGTTGTATAGCCACCTTATAGATTATATAATAGTCAGGTACTGAATAAATTAACTGGAAGCAATTAAATCCATCTTGAAAGTACTATCTTCCATACTAATTGACCAAACGTTGTATTTTTATAGAAATAATGATGCATATAAAACGTAGGTATAAATATATAAACCCTTTGTTAAGATATTTCAGGAGACTGCAAACTAACTTTTCTTATGACTGAAAAATAGGCATAGTCTTTTCAAAATGATCCTGAGTATTTAGCATACTTTGCAATGGAGTCCTTTTTCATGGAATGTCAGCTCCTTCTAGTCCTGTTCCACCTAGTTCTATGAGCAGTGCGCCACAGTATGGAGTTCATGGGATAGATCCAGGGGTGGGCTTCAGATCCTTTAGCAACCGGTTCACTGCCCTGTTGCTGGGTGAGCATGGCCATGGTAGGCGTGGTCTAGTCAGCCACCTGCACCATGGTTTGGGGGCATTTTTTGCCCTCCCCAGGGTCCTTAGGCTTTTTTCGAGCCTCTGGGAGGACGAAAACTGCTTCCCCCAGGGTCCTGAGTCCCTCTGGAGGCTGGAAACAAGCCCATTTCCGGACTTCTGGAACTTCCAGGAGGCCAGTTTTTCACCCTTCCCAGGCTCTGGAGGCTTTCCTTGAGCCTCCAGGAGGGCAAAAACAGCTTCTCTTGGGGTCCAGAGGCCCTCTGGAGGCTGGAACAGGCCTATTACCAGACTTCCAGAACCTTTGGTAGGCCCGTTTTTTTACCCTCCCAGACCCTCCAGGTGACCCCTGCACTTACCTAGAATGATGAACATAGAGCATAGAGATTCCTGGGAGGGATGGGCTGGGCATGGCCAGCCAGGGATGGCATTTGGGGTTCGCCAAACCCCGGCAATCCTTGGCTAGAGCAGGGGTGGGCAATTATGGCCCCTTTATGAACTAGGGACTTCAACTCCCAGAATTCCTGGGGCAGCATGGCTGTCTTAGGAATTCTGGGAGTTGAAGTCCACAGGTTGTAAAAGGGCCACAGTTGCCCACCCCTGGGCTAGAAGATCACCTGAACCCTGCTGAACCCCCAGGAGCCACTCCTGGATAGATTGGATTCACTCTAAGAAAATCAAGGGAAATTTATTCTGCAGTTAGAGGAAATGAGACATTCATTCATTCATTCATTGATTTTTATGGTCATTCATCTTACAAAACAACTGGGTGGCTCACAGCAGCAACAAAACTACAAAGTCATAAAATTAAAACTAAACACTCAGTGCCTCAGTTATCCCCCCAGAATGTCCCAACAACTATTCACAGGCTTCTATCACTCTACTCCAAGGGAAGCCCCATGAAAAGCACATTGAAGCAGGATCAAAACAGAATTGTCACCTAGGCATGAGTGACTCGATGCACAAGATATATCTGTGCAAATAGCACCCTTCTGTATCTGCCATTTGGTTTTTGAGCAGAAGCTGTAAATTCAGGAATACCCACACATTGCACAGCAGTTCTATCTGGGGGAGTACAACTTTGTTCAGAGGCAAAGATGACATGTCACCAGATGTTAGGAGGTTAGCTCTTAGGAGGCCAAAAAACCAAAGCCACACTTTCTTGCCAGGTTTGAGTCAAAATTGATTCCTCCCTCACAGCCTCTAGATACTCACCTGCCCAGCTTGGGATGTATAAGATATCCATACTAATATCACACCACACTCCATGCTGTTAAATGTCCTTATTAAGTAGCTTCATGTAGATATTAAAAAGGAGAGGCAGGAGACCCAGGCCTTGAGGCAGTTACTTTGCAGGGAACCAGAGCTTGGCTCTCGGTTCCTCTCAACACTGACTTGAACTGGTCATGGAAAAAAGAAGAGAACCACCACAAAACAATGCTTTCCATTCCCAGTCCCCAAAGCTGGTTCAGAAGGATATCATGATTGATCACATTGAAAGCTGCTGAGAGATCTAGTGTCTTGTCCCAGACCAAGCACACCCACCCACTCAGAGAAGAAGTAACCTTACTGATAGGTTTTATGGAGGAAATAGGAAGGAAATATGAGTGCAAATGTGCATGCGTGCACACACATGCACATGAACAGAGTAGAGAAACTAATCTCCAAACGTCCAGCAAACTTGCCCTAAAGAGTTCCCAACCAAAACCGAGCCCGAAGTCAAGCAGAGTCCAAGGTTTCAAACATTGTAGAAGGGTCTTCAGCCAGTTCGGGTCTAGAGTCCAAAGTCATAAAGTCTCAAATTGGGAGCCAAGGCATATGGAGTCTGGGTAACTGAACAGTTGTTGCATTTATTCTATTGTTGACAACAGCAGCTTTCATTATATTTTCACTTACCATTTATTGCTAGTTAACACCTCCAACTTTCATGTTATTGAAGAATTATCCTGGAATAACTCGATATAAATGTTTGTTTAATAATAGATTCTTACAGGAAAAAGCGACAGATGAAAATCCAAAGACCAGTTAAAGTCTTTGGATAGTTGTCAAAGTTGTTCCACTAGTTGATAGTTGTTCCACTAGAAATTGCAAAATGAGAAGCATCCCAACTTCTCTCCAACAGCTTCTGCCAATTTCTCTCTTGCACCACATATTGTACTGTCACATGCATGCATGAATGTGTTTATATGTCTGTCTGTCTGTCTGTCTGTCTGTCTGTCTGTCTGTCTCTCTCTCTCTGTGTGTGTGTGTGTGTGTGTGTGTGTAAAATACTGTTATGGGAAGATAGAGGATTTGGCAAAAGGAAGATTAGTTGTACAAATGGGTTTTGCTTGCAGATATCTGCATTATATTGTATATATCAGTGATGGGTTGCTCCCAGTTCATCCTGCTTCAGGTGAACCGGTAGTGGTGGTGGCAGGAGGCTCCGCCCACCTGTCTTGATGTCATCAAAAGTGATCTGCGCATGCGCAAAAGCTTCTGCGCATGCACAGAAGTGCTGCGTGCTCGCAAAGCGTGCGAGCGCCCGCACATTATTGATAGCGAACTGGTAGCACCGAGTTTTGAAACCCACTACTGGCATCTATGACATCATTTCTGTTCCCCCAAATCCCTCAGAATGTTTTGAAGCTGGTCATATTACTGCCCTCAGTCCTGCAGATCGATGTATTTGCACAAATGTTGCAGGGGAAGGACACTTGAACTCTTAAAAAAAAAAAAGCTATGAAAGATGAAGCACACACTTTTCCAGCATAAACCAACTCCAATTCACATAACATTTTAGCATAAGCTCACCCAGATATTGTTATACTAGTAGGCAATTTATTTGAACTATCTGTGCTTACAAAGAATAATATCAGGGCTAACTGCTGCCCATGTATTTCTAGTATCTAATTATGAAATGTTATTGAAGTTTTTTGTGCAACCTTATAATATAGAAGGTCCAATTCACACATGACTGCTTCAATTTTAATTCTAAACATATTTTTCTTGGTAAGCACCACTGAACACAGAGGAGATATGCTTCTGAATAAACATGATTATCTACGAAGAATGGATAAAACAGCCAGTATTTCTTACCTTCGTACATTCATATATTGATTTATGCCTAAGAGATTCAGAATAGAATTTATCTGCCATTCACTACTTCCCGTCCAATAAAGTTAATATCATATTTGAGTTCCCACGATTTCATTAAAATCTCATCTTATACAGTCCAAGTAAATACTATAACTTGGCAGTGTTTTTACTTAGAAAATATATTAAAAGAAAAATCTAGCAAGAGTAGAGATTTCTACCATGCAATTTTTCTTGGAATAAAAATATCTTGTTATGATAGTTATTGATCTTGAAATCTGTCTCTAAATGGGGGAAAAAAATCTATCATGTTCTGCTGTCTTTGACAACTGTTAGTGATAACAGTTAACAACACTATTTTTGAAGTGTGCTATGATAACCACCTTTTCTAACAACGATCAGAAGCCTGAAAGGTTTGAAAATGGGTATCCAATTTAGTTAATTGAAAGTAGCATTTTAAAGCCATGATTAAAACAATAAACAGCAAAAAGAATGATTAGAGAGACTAGCCCAGCAGAATAACGAATGACAGCACTCAATAATTTCTTTTAAAAAATACCTACAGTAATAACAACAACAACAAATCAATATAACTGTTGACTGATTCCCCCTCCATTTTTTCTGCACACACGAAGTGGAGTATATAACTTCCATCTATATGAGGAATACCAGCAGTGTTTAGGGAATCTATAGGACTGCATGACACTTCAGAGAAGCAATTTTTAGGATTCAAATTGCCGTTAAAGTAGTTCTTGTTACTATTGCTACTACTATTATGGCTCATTGCATAGTCAGCTAGATGTTTAAACTGGACTTGGCATTTTTGTCCATTATGCTGATTTTGTCAATGCCAATGATGAGCTGTGCTCAAGATTCCATCCAGAGCACCAGTTACTATTAATAATATTTTTGCAATTTTTTTTTTGTCAGAGTTGTACCGCTCTTTAAAAATCTTCGTATTATGTAATTTTCTCCAGTTATTTCCTTTCTGTTCTATTGTCTCCAGGTACTGCTGCAAAGTACGCTGTCCTCTGGTGATACGTTTGAAGTGTACAGGGGGAGCACTCAACGGGGAGACTAAGTGGAATATGGAATTTATAATTGTATGTACGATTTTTAGAGATTAAGAAAATATCAGCGCAATTTCTGTGGACTTGTTTACACAGCTGCTGTTTTCTACGTTTTCCCCATAAAACTGTATTCGACGCAGCTTAAAGGAAAAATTATGTGCCCCTCAAACTCTTCTTGAGCTTAATGAAATGTAATATCATTAATTCCAATGGGATGGGGATCTGCCACTATTTCAAGAAAATACGCCATGTGCTTGGGAAATATAGGCTGCAGCACAGAAATGCAATAAGGCCTTTCATGGAAATCTAAATTACACATTTTTATTGGGGTTGATTTGTATCAGCAAATTAATGCCTCTGTTGAAAATTTAAGTTGCTGCTCTGCAAATTAAAACCTACATTTGCCTTGATTTCAGGAATGGAAGTAACATTTGTGAGTGAAGTTTTGTAATTAAAAGTAAAACAGGGGCCTGAGGATGATCGATGTGACCTGCAGAGCCAGCATACTGAGAAGCTTGAGCAATTTTTCTTTGGCAAGGGGGTCGGTTGTAGATTTATCATTAGGACAGCAAACATATTCACTTGAGTTGGGGGTGGAAGAAGCAATTAAATATAGACCTTGGTGACAGCACTTGTCACAAAGACGGCCATGAATATCCTTACAGGAATTTTAAATTAAAAACGGGAGGTTTATTGTCCTTTTGAGTAACTTCATGTTCCTTTCATAAGCCCAGAAACAAGATTAGTGATAGATAAGTTTTGTAAAATTCAGCATGTGGAAGCATTTTTAGCATGGAGAAGAAAAGCAGGACAGCACAGTTGTTAGTTGGGCTACTATCTAACTCACAATAAAAGAAAATACAAATCTAAGTGTGGGGTAATAATTGAAGGTCTAACATGTTATAATAGCCTAGCTAGCTTCCATAGCAACCTCTGGCTGCAAAAGTAAGCATTTCCAACTCAGCGCCTTTCAGATTCACTTAATTCGCAGTCAGCATGACCATTGGAGAGCATTAGAGTAGAAAGGCTGGTTTTGTTCTGCTGGAGTTGGCTCTCATAGGTAGCAAACATTCAATGGCAGAAATGAAAATGCTTGAATTTGGAAGCATTAGCCCAGGGCTCAATGGCCTAAAACTTTGAAAGGACTGGCTTATTAGGATCAATAAGCCTGAGGAGCCTGAGTAGTGTAGCAGGCTAAGCTACTGTTAAGAGGTAGCAATTAGGATCCAGCTGCCTGCAATTACTGCG
>JANHZT010005568.1:21816-34470 GCA_032468215.1 Stegonotus admiraltiensis
ATCAATCCAGTAGCAGTTGAACTACTCCTTCCAAAGACACTCAGGCAAGTCCACCCAGTATTCCACATTAGTTTACTAAGCGAGAAGTAATCTCATCCCTCAGACCACCTGCATCTACACCACCTGTTCCCATCATGATTGAAGGTGAACAACATTTTGAAATCAAGAAAATCCTTGGCTCTAGGATCCACAGAGGGAAAATCCAATACTTAGTTGCTTGGAAACATTTATCCTCAGCCCACAATGAATGGGTGGCTAAACACCATGTTAGGGCTCCAACTTTACTGAGAAAACTTCACTCCCAAAACCCTAACAAACCTTGTAAATATACTATCATGAATTTTTTGTTTATATTTTTTCACAGATGGACCCTTTCATTTTCTAATGAGAGTAGCATGTCAGATCCCTAAAAGTGATACTGCCATTCAATTAGGAGAAGGGGGAGACTTGGATTCAATTTACTAGCATTGCCTGTGTCAACAGATATTTTACAATCTATATCCTGGCGCCAAAGAGCCCTGAGATCCATTAACATTGACGAATGTTTATGACAGCCATGTGGGCTGTTCCCCTTTAAAAGATAAAGGAGAAACTATGTGAATACATACTTATCTGGTTCTCAAGGCAGCTGGTAAAGAAAACATCTTCACACTTGTGTATTGGCTAAAATCTGTATTCTGGCTTAAGGGAGGGGTCTCTACTGCTTTAATTCTAGTTGTCTTGCCTAAGGGTATTCAGATGGTGCTTTGAATCCATTGCTGTCACTTCTGCTTAATAAAAGGGTCCTTTTGAAATACTATGTTTCAAGAGTTTTTACTTTCTTAAGTTGGGAGGAGAGGCAATCTTTACACATTCTTTCAATTCAATCTTAGGGAATTTCTCCATTTCCACCACCAGTGTTAAAGGAGAA
Source organism: Stegonotus admiraltiensis (assembly GCA_032468215.1). Taxonomy (NCBI): domain Eukaryota; kingdom Metazoa; phylum Chordata; class Lepidosauria; order Squamata; family Colubridae; genus Stegonotus; species Stegonotus admiraltiensis. The sequence goes on from JANHZT010005568.1 coordinate 22,727, forward strand.
ATTCCTGGCATTACTCGGTATTGCCATTTATTCCATAATTCTATCAAATTTTTTAAAAAGGGATTTTGAATCCTCCTAGCAATTTTTTAAATATCCTTTTTAAACCAATATGTTTCTATAGGATCACCTATTTCCCTTAATTCTTTCAACTCTATATTCCTCCATATTAAATCTCTAGTTACTACTATAATATCTGGGACCACCTTTAATTGATTAGCTGCCCAATAATTTCTAATATTTGGAAGACCCAACCCACCCATTTTTAATGATTCATACCATAATGCTTTACTTATTCTTGCTCTCTTACCTCCATTACAATATACCTCCAGCAACCTCTGTATTTGCTTTAATTCTTGATCCAAAAATTTAATTGGGATCATCCAAAACAAAACAAAAAAAATTGGTAAAACTTTCATTTTTATCATTGAAATTCTTCCAAACCATGTTAATTTTACTTTCTCATATTTATCTATTTTATCTTTTTTCTTTTTCTTTAACTTTTCATATTTTATTTTCTTTAACTCTTGAATGTTTTTTGGGATGTCAATACCTAAATATTTAATACTATCTACTATTTTTAATTTATGTTTTCCTTTCAATACCTCCACTTCTTCTTTACTATGGTTAGATAACATCATTTCAGATTTTTGCCAGTTTATTTGTAATCCACTATATTTCCCAAATTCATTCAGGTGTAAATATATCTGTTCTATAATAACTATGGGATTTTCAAATGTTAATAATATATCATCTGCAAATAAATTTATTTTAGTTTTCTTCTGTACACCAATTCCTTCAATCAGTGAATCTTCCCTAATTGCATTTTCCAAAACTTCCATCAATAATGCAAATAAAACTGGGGATAAAGGGCAACCCTGTCTTATTCCCCAGTTTAAGATTATTGTCTCTGTAACATCATCATTTATGGTTCTACTCGCTTTATTCTCTGAATATAGTTGATTTATCACTTGTCTAAATTTTTTTCCAAAACCTAACTTCTCTATTAATATCTTCAATCTAGGCCATTCCACACAATCAAAGTCCTTAAATACATCTAATGCTAATATACCTGCTTTTAATTTCGGATTCTTTATACCTATGTTTAATACCCTTCTTATTATGTCTGACATTTATCAGCCTCTTACAAATCCACACTGGTCATTTTTAATATAGTTCTCTATAAATATATTCAATCTATTTGCCAATATTACTGTAAAAATCTTAGTGTCCTGATTAATAAGGGATATTGGTCTATATCCATGATGGCGAACCTATGGCATGGGTGCCACAGGTGGCACACGGAGCCATATCGGTGGGCATGCGAGCTCAGCTGCTCAGGCAGCTGATTTTTGGGCCTTCTGGGCCTTACCAGAAGTCAGGAAATACACTGTTTCCTGCCTCTGGAGGGCCTCTGGGGGTGGTGGGGAAGGCTGTTTTTGCCCTCACCAGGCTCCTAGAAAGGCTCTGGAGCCTGGAGAGAGCAAAAAACGGGCCTACCAGGCCTACTGTGCCATCGCGTGCCAAAAGAGGGGGGAGCACGGGGGTGTGGGGAGCATAGAATTATGGAGGTGGGCACACATGCGTGTGACCCCACCACACTCCCCCCCCCCCGCTTTTGGCACGTGATGGCAAAAAGGTTAGCCATCACTGGTCTATATGATTCTGAGTTTGTATCTTTACCTGGTTTTGCTATCAGTATTATCAAGGACTGCTTCCAGGAACATGGAATATTTTCCCCTTCTATTATTTTATTAAACATTATCTTCATCTTCAGCACCAATAGCCATTTAAATTTTTTATAATATTCTACGCCTAACCCATCTAACCCTGTTGCATTAACTATTTTCAATTTATTAATAACTTCCACTATTTCCTTTTCTTCTATTTTGTGATTCCATTATTTCTTTACCGTATTCTTGAATTTTACAATTTAAATTCTTTTCTATATATGCCTGGCTGTCATTCATATTTATGTCATTTCCTGTATATAGCTTTTCAAAGAACTTCTGAAATATCAACAATTTTTCTCTCATCATATTACATCTTCCCCCCTTTATCATTCTTTATTACTCCAATCAGGTCTTTTGCCTTTTTAGCTTGTGTGGCTCTAGCCAGCATTCTATAATTTTTATTATTGTTTTCATAAAATTCCCTGTTTAAATATATTAGATTTCTTTGAACCTGTTCTATCTCGATATTTTGCAACTCTTTTCTTTTAGCTAATAGTTCTAACATAATCCTATTTTCTCCACTTTCTATATATTTACTCTCTAGTTTCCCAATTTCCTCCAACCATTTTATATATTTCTCTTTCTGTTTTTTTATATTATAAGAGTATTTTATCCGTAAACCTCACACTACTGCTTTCATTGCATCCCATATTACACCTGTATTACTACCTCCCTCTTCATTTATAGTCCAATTCCATTTCCATTTTTTCTAAAATCTCTTTATTTTTAAAAATCCTCAAATCCATTCTCTATCTTCTTGCCTGTTTATAATCACAATCTATTTCCATATCCATAGTTATATTTGCATGATCAGATATTTTAATTATTTTTATCTCTGCTCTCATTATTTTAGATAATATTTCCGGTGTTACAAATATATAATCTATTCTTGTAAAATTTTTATGTCTACCAGAAAAATATGTATAACTCTTTTGATTACCATGTAATTCTCTCCAAACATCTTTCAGTCTATTTCTATTAATAAATTTTCTTAAATCTGTACTTTATGCTTGATAGGCCTTTGAAGGTGGATGGGAGAGGAAGGGCCCTATGACTGAAGACAGCGAAAGAACTTGGCAAGAGTTTAAAGGAGTACAGCTGAGAAGATAATAGCTGATATATGAGTGTATAGTATGAAGGCCTGTTACTCTCTTCTTTCAGTTGAAGTGTCAAGGTCTGGAGAAGGTGGAAGAACTAAATATTTTTAGACAAGAGCCTTGATAAGGTGTGTGTATAAAGTTAGCTGTTGCCATTGGGTTTATTTAGTTTTATTAAGTTGCATTTACAGAGATAAGTTGATAAGGACGAGACAAAGGACGAAGTGACATTTATGGACTATAGACTGTAAAACTCTTAAAAGGTAAAGAGCTCTTTTTGGAAAGTCGGATGTCAAAACAGCAAAAGTTGGAAAGTGTTTGGCAAAGACCCAAAGTAGGCCTTAGACCATCAGAGTTACATCTGATTCGAGTGGAAAAAGCCTTAGAAATGGAAGCAAGGAAAAAATCACCTGAGAAATTACTGACTCAATCAGATAAATTTGATGAGAATTTATCTCAAGAATTAAGAGAAATGGAAAAAAATATAAAGGAGGATTTGAAGCAAATAAATTATAAAATGGATAGTATGGATGTAAGAATAACAGATTTCGTGAAACAAAATCAGGATATGATACAAAATATTACAGAAGTGAGAACTCAGATTGGAGAACATGATAGGGTGTTAAAAAGCCAGATGTCTATGACGCATCAGGTGAAAACGGATTTGATCGAGATATGGGACTGTCAGCGCTGCTCAAATTTATGGATATGTGGACATCTGGAGAAAAGTGAAGAAAATGAAGCACAGTTGATCCAAGAAGTATTGAATTGGGCTACCTCGATCTGCCCAGATGTCCACTTTCCAAGATACAGTATTGATGTAATATATAGAGTCAGCCCAAAAAGATTGGGAAGAAAATTGCCAAGAGACATTGTGATAAGATTCTGGTCTTATGCAAAAAAAGAGCGATTGATGCATAAATTGCAAAAAATGGCATTGATAGTGTTTGGGGGTCAACAGATACAAGTTTTTCCAGTTTTAAGTAGTGAGATGGAGGAGAGAGATGCATCAAGTTTGTCAATTGCTGAAGAAAAATAATATTAATTATAGCTGGGGTTATCCAGTTTTTTTGAGATTTCCATATGGTGGAAGATTTTATAGAGTTGAAACAAAGGAGGAGGCAATGGAGAAATTAAGGGAGCTCGGAATCATCAATAAAGAAGAGTTCATGAAGCAAATCCAGAAAATGAATGAGATGTTGAAATTCTCAAGAAGGGAGATGGAGAAGAAGAAAGAAGATCTATGGGAGAAAGGGAGGCTGGATGAAGCAACAGGAGTTACAAGTTCATTGTAGAGATAGTATATAAATATTTGTAATAGTTATATAAAGGGATATGTGTTACAACATACGTTTGGGTGTTGAAATAGGGTAAAGATGGTTATGGGAAGTGGAGTGGGTGACCGAAGTTCGTGTATGGATGGTATGGATGGCTCTTCTCTCCCCCAGAGGCCTTATGTGGCAGAGACAGTATATAAATATTTGTAATAGTTATATAAAGGGATATGAAGAAGGGAAGGAGGACATTATATTTGTTTATGGGTGGGTAAGAGGTTATTTACATTTTGGGGTAATATGTATATTATGTCGTTTTAGTTTTGTAAGATTTATGTTAGAGCACATATAGAGACCAAAGGGAATATGTAATATGAGGAATAGATGGGGAAATCATTGAAGGTAGCTACATGGAATTTACATGGCTTGGGGGGAAAATATAAGCGAGCAAGAATTGAAAAATCAATTAACAAAGAGAAAATAGATATTGTATTTTACAAGAAACACATCAAAAAAAAGAAGGGGTGAATGAATATCAGTGCCATTTGTGAATGTGGAAGAACACCTAATTTGGTATACATGCCTGTTCTTCAAGTTCAAAATGCATTACTCCAACACATTTTTCAATAGTACTGCCAAGGCTGTAAGGAACTGGACAATGGCCAGCTGATCAAAGTATGAAGTGTGAACCCCTTCATGTGATTAAAATGTAAGTGCTTGGCAACCTGCATATATTACAATGTTGCAGAGTCCTGGAGTCATGTGATTGTCATTTGTGACCTTCCAAGTTGGCTCCCAACAAGCAAAGTTAATGGGGGAAACCAAATTTGTTTAACGAGTATATAGTTCATTTAACGAATGCAGTTATATACTTAACAAAAATAGTAAACAAGATCTTAAAATCAGGTGTGACTCACTTGCATTGCTTAGCAATGGAAATTCTTATCTCAGTTGGATCATAGGTCAAGAACTACCCATATATTAAAAAAGCCTTGCAAAGAATATCTTCCTGTATTTTTTTCCCTGTCAGTGACCATTTAATTTTGTGGAAGAAAATTCATGTTAAAATTGGAAATTTATTTCAAGGAAGAAGAAAATTTTAATGAAATTACCATAAGTGGAGTGTGCTGAATATGTACTTCTATAGTTATGAGATGGCCAAGAGGAGCTGGAGTTGCACTAAATGTAAAGGACCACTACATTGCTACAGAAATGCACAAAACCAAAGACAAAAACCACCTAGAATGCATGTGGGTCAATATAAAAGAATGACATTGCCATAAGTGTATACTACAGGCCACACAACCTAGCAGAAAAAATAGATGCAATTTTTGCTAACAAATTAACAAATATGAGTAGGAAACACACTACAATAGTAAATAAATTAAATACCCTGACATCAGTTGGAAGACTAATACTGCACTGTGAAAAATTGAATAGGTTCCTAACAAACCTAGCTGATAACTTTGTTGTCCAAAAGGTAGAGGAGGGAACTAGAGAGACAGCCATACTGGACTTAATTCTTACAAACAGAGAAGAAGTGATAGAGTTGAAACAGCAGGCATCTTGGGTGAGAGTGACCATGTCATACTATAATTCAACATAACACAAACACAAGCAGTAGAACAAAATGATACCAGACTCCTAGGTTTTAAAAGAGCTGATTTTAATAAACTCAGAGAGAACTTGGGAAAGATTCCTTGGATGAATATTCTAAAGGGGAAAACAACTCAAGAAGATTCAAGAAACTCTTGAATCAACTCAAGAAACTCTGAAAAATAAAAGCCCAATCCAGCATAGTACCACTGAAAAAGAAAACCAAGAAAACCAAGAATTAACCAGCATGGCTGCACAAAGATGTCTCTGATAAATTGAAAGACAAAAAGGGCAAGTACAAATAATGGAAAGAGGAACACATAACTAAGGCAGAATATCAGCAGATAACCAGAATCATTCTGAGCAAAAGCTCAAAATGAACAAAGACTTGTAACAAAAGTCAAAGATAATAAAAACTTTCTAACATATAAATAACAAGAAAAATATAAAGGAAACAGTCAGTCCACTAAAGAGAGCAGATGGCAAGGAAGTAACAGCCACCAGAGAGAAAGCATAGGTGCTTAACTCATTCTTTGCATTGGCCTTCATGCAAAAAGAAATTATAGTTCAACCTATCAAAAACAACTGTAAAAGACAGGCTAGATATAAAAGTTAAAATAAGCAACAACAAAAAAAAAGGTAATAAAATTCCTGTCTGATCTTGATGAATATAAATCATTGGGACCTGACGGATTGCATCCCAGAGTTCTAAAGGAGCTGGAAGATGTCATCTCAGAACCACTTTACCACCTCTTTCAAAAATTCTGGAGCACTGGGGAACTATCAGAGGACTGGAAAATAGCTAATGTGGTTTTGTCCTTTTCACTACTAAAAACACGTGTTTCGCTCCAAGGCTCCGAAGAGCGTTGCCTCCCGTCCTTAGCCACTCCATGCGTTATGCCCACGCTTTCTGCTCAGCTCTCTTTCAGGGCTGGGCTGCAGGAGGGGTGGTGGTGTAACAAAAGGAGCAAACAGTAGCAGTGGGCGCATCGACCGTCCTTGATGCCGGCGACCGTCCATTTTATGCCGGCGAACAATCCATAACTTGTAAGCAGGAGCGTTGGGAATGGGAGGACGTGGCGGCATAAAACACGAAGGCGGTAGAGAAAGGCTGTAGGGTTTACTAGTTGTGAAGTAGAAAATCCACGCCTGCATCTTGGAGTCCGGTGGAGTCCGAGGAATCACGCTGGCTCCGGAGGAACGGCGAAGCGAAAACACGTGAACTAAAGGGAGAGCTTTTTGACAGCCAGTCACAGCCGCGATCTTTCCTGTCAGAGGCGAAATGATTCCTCCGGGTAACAAGACTGAAGTCAGCCTTGAGAGGGTGGAGAACGAGAACGACATTCAGCCCCCACCTCCTGCCTCTACCACCAGCCAGGAATCAAAGGTATCTCGAACGTCTGGGGTGTGTATCATATATCCATACAGATATATACAGACACATGTACGCAAACATTCAGTTACAGATGGGCTGTTGGTCAACAGCCCAACTACCAACCAGAGCTACTTATATTCAAATACATTTCAACTCACATACAGATGTTTATCTCCAGCGCGATACCAAATTTTTCATCTTTTCCTATTGGAATCTTATGTGGAAAACGAATTCTCCAATATGGCTCTGGAGGGGTTGTGTGATTGGTTTGGGCTTTTTGATTGTTACTGAAAGTGAATGTGTTTCAAAGGATTCTTTAGTGGGAAAGTTTTCAAGTATTCATTCCTGGATGAATGGGAGGTGTTTGATTTTTTAAAAACTATTACTATATCTGGGGCTTCAGTAACTTGAGGCTCATAAATTACTCACTACTGTATTGAATAGACTGCAATTTATTTATTATAGAAAAGTTGGTTACTATTTTAAATGCTTTGCAGGAATTTTACAGTTTAACCAGTAAGCAGATCAATAGTTAAAGGCAAGCCATAGATCTTAGTTTGTGCCAGGATAGCCATCCTGTAACCAATAGGATTCCCTCCCCATTTCCCCACTATTTTCTAAAACAATTGTTAGTCCAACCTGCATGATACCAGTCAAGGTTCTTTCTGTTGTCCAACATTTCAAAACTTAAGTGATTTAGCAAACAAAAAGTTTGTTTGGATAGGATCAGTGGTTCTCAACCTGTGCTCTGCAGACCACTGGGGGGCCCTTGTGAATTCAACCCATCTGAAGAGGCACAGAAGCTTCAATAAAATACCATTACTTGGTGAGAGAGAGGACAAACACTGCTGTAATTTCCCTTTCCCATTTGATCAATATAATTCCAGTAAGCATGTCAAAGATAGAAACCAGCCAACAAGATAGTGCTCTGAATCATATCATATAATCAATAAAACTGCTCCATGTTGTAATGAAAAGTTAAATGAAAGAACAACTGTGTGGCCTTGTATCTATTTGTGTTGTGGGATACAAGGAAGACTACAGTGACTGATACATGGCCTATGGGAGAGATAATTGGGACATCTTGAACTGCAACAGAATTGCAGTCTAATCACAGGAAATATCAATTATTTTAGAAGTTCTGAGTGAGTTTGATGCTATTTGAAGTATTTCTTTTTGATAAAGGTGTATATAAATACTTTGTGGGAAAGCACTTTTGACAATTTGGAAATATTCTATTAAATTTTCACACATAAAAATGGGCATATTTCAAACTATAAAGTATAAAATGATAACATTTAAAATCTAAATTCCAATTCTCAAATTTTGGAGCGTTCTTCAATGCTGGCAGTTTTCTGTTGGTCATTATATTCAGTTAACTAAATTCAAATGTTGGTATAAATAGTCAAATTATGCTACTTTAAAAGAATACTTTCCCCATTCCTTTTTCTAATTCCTTTAAAGAGCTTTTAGTACATTTTTCAAATGAGGAATAGAAGAGTACAGTTTTCTTTCTGTCCGTACACATTATATCCTACATGATTGGTTTAGTGGGAAGCCATTCTTCTTCTGAAAAATTAATAGCCTAAAGTTTGTTTTGGTTTTTCTTGGTTTTTCAGAAACAATTTATAAGTTCAAAGTTTAGTGCACATACACCACGCATTTCATGCATTTTCTATAAAATAAAAAGAATGGTTGCCCCCAAATTGGAAGCTGTAAATCAAGAAGATTAAAGGAATTAGAAAAAGGAATGGGGAAAGTATTCTTTTTATATCTTGAAGTTTGATTTCTGCTTCTGTGACTGCCAAGCTACACTGAGACTTGTGGTTTGGCCAGAAACCTGAATAAAAAAACATAATGTCATATCAAAAGACATTATAAAATGTTTCTTATAATCTTGCTTTGTGGATACATAATTGGGGCTTTTTATCTAACCACTGCTTTCTTGTCCACTCCTTACCCACCAGTGCAACAGGTGCCATAACTAAAGTGCTGCATTTCTATAGGGCAGCTCTAAATCAGCTGGCTTCTTGGGGACTGTCTTAAAGTCAGAAAGCAATGATCAGCTAATTTCCCAGTGCTGTACTGTGTAAACATAACTCAAGGGTGGCTATTTCTGCAGTTTACTCTTAAGACCCCAGTAACTACTTCTGTAGCTGCTTTTCTATCCTTGATTTAAACCAAAGCCAGATGTGAAGTCATAAAAGCACTGTTTTACTGATGCAAGCTACAGTTACTATTTTTATAACCCTTTCTATCTTATGGACTTTTAAAAAAGAAAAAAAGAAAACACTGAGAATGTTTTCTAAACAAACTGTATACTTTGCCCTTTTCAAAACCATATTCTACAAAGTCAGTGAGACTTATTTTAAAATAAACATAATTTAAGTAGGGTTTGAAGTACAGAAATTTGAACCTTGTTTCTGTTTCATTTGAAATTGATTTCAAATTATGGTTTAATCGGTCGTTGCAGTTGGACATGCTGCTGTCCCATTTAGGCCATATTACTTCTGAATAATTTGGCAAATATATGTTGCTGAATCCAATGTTCTATGAAGTCCCTAGACATTTACAACTGGGGAGAAAAGAAAACCAAATGCAAAATTTCCTACTTCAAAGCAGAATGTTTTACAAGTTTATGAACTAAGTTAGACAAGCCATCACACAGATCTTTTTGCAATGACTGAAATCCTAAACATTAATTTGAAAAGTTCATTGAAATCAAAGTATGCTCTTTCAAATAAGATATATTACAAGAAAGTACAGTTTATTAGAGGGTGTTCTCCTTTCTCATGAAAAAGCGAATCAACTGATTCAATACTTATTTGGCCCATCTTTTACAGTAGATAATTCTTCCTAGTAAATAATCATTTGTTTAAAGTATTCCTTGCTTTTATATCTTGTTATATTTCACAAATGTGCTTTTTATTTCCATTTGATCTTCACTATCTTCTGTGAAGTGTGTTGGGCTGAAAGGAGTGATGGTTCAGTGATTTCATGGCCAAGTAGGGACATGTTCCTGGTCCTAAAGTTCCATGCTTTTTAAAAGATGGGAGCAATAGGTGGTTTGGAGCACCACATGTGTCCCTCCAGCCCAATTTTTTTAGTTTCTGCCTGTGTCTCCTCTGATTGTTCTGCTGAAATTCAGTTGCAAAACAATGGTAGCTGGGTGGTTTTCTTATTTACATTGGGAGTCAATTGGAGTACATGGATTATGTTTTTACTAAATTTAACGAACTCTTATTTATTTTATTTGTTTAAGAGGCAAAAAACATGGTTCAGAAAATATCTGCTGCATCCAACTAGACAGCCAATTGGGACATCAGTACGCTAAAGCTTTTCATGCTTGAACCACTTCTGGCTCTTGATGGATGGCTTAAACTTCTAGCAAAAAAACAAAAAACAAAAAAACACAACCCCTAGTTTGTTATTGAGAAACCTAGATTCATCTGTTCCTCTCTGATCTTATAATTTGGTCTCTCCCCATCATAGATTTATTAAGACATGCAGCCATTAATCAGGCTGAACTGGTATCTCCAAATAAGTTTTACCATGTTCTGATAGTGTAAGGTCCAGCCTCTCCCCCTTATTCAAGAAAGTAAAGACCCTTGAAACTTGGCATTTCAAAAGGAACCTTTTATTGAAAAAGGGTGATAGCAAGGTGAATTCAAAGCAGGCTCTGCGATCCCTCAGGGCATACAACTAAAATAAAGGAAATTAGAGACCCCTCCCAACAGTCCCATGTGGGAAACATAAACATAAACAGCCAATCCTCAGGTGTGAAGATGTTATTGTACCGGCTACTCTGAGAAAGAGCTAAGAGGGCCATCATCTCAGGGCCATCATCTGGTGATACAGTCTACATGGCCCACCCGCCCCCCTACATTCCCCAAGAGGTGAGAAAATGCCAGACAGCTAGGGCGGCAGGCTACGATTATAAATCAGGTTAAAGGTTATACAAGAATGCAATGCAGGATATGGGATACATAAAAAAGGAAAAGAAAAATAAATGTGTGAAGGACCAAATCCCCCCCACCCTTCCTCTGAAGAATGGCAGATACACGGATCTGACATACTGCCCTCCTTAGAAAAATGGATAATCCACCTGGAAAGACATACAATACATTAGTAGTTAGGAAGGTTTCTGTGGGTATTTCAGGTGGAATTTCCTTAATAGCATAGGGGCCTTAATGTGTTTTTTGGCTACCCATTTGTTGCGAGAGTGGGGTAGGTATTTCCAGGCTACCAAATATTGTGTGGAGCCATGGTGAGTGTGTGAGTCAAGGATTTTCTTGATTTCAAAATGTTGCTCTCGTTCTACCATAATGGGTACTGGAGGGGTTGGTAAGGGTGGTCTGATATTAGAGGTAACTTCCAGTTTGAGTAGGCTACAATGGAATACAGGGTGAATCTTGTTATGCACTGAATGTATATAGTTGTGTTAAAATGAAACTAACCTTTAGATGACCCTAACTGTTAACTGTGCCAAAGTGAAGCTAACCTTTAGATCAGGAGTGGGTTCTAATTTTTTTTACCACCAGTTCTGTGGGCGTGGCTTATTTTGTGGGTGTGGCTTGGAGGTCATGTGACTGGGCGGGTGTGGCTAGCTGGTCATGTGACCGGGTGGCCATGGCTATGTGTATAGGGACTACTCAGAGGGCTGAAAAAAGTC
>JANHZT010005569.1:60006-71250 GCA_032468215.1 Stegonotus admiraltiensis
GATTTGAACTTGCAGTAATTGCAGGCAGCTGGCTTTACTTTAACAGCACTTTAGCCACTGCGCTACCAAGGCTCTTCTTTTTTTCTATCTCTTTCTTGTTTATCTATATACCTACCTATTTATCTATCTATATACCTACCTATCTACTTATCTATTCGAAACTTCACCAAAACCTCAAAGCACCCTCAGATATATGCATTTTTAAACATTCCATTGATGGCACTGGCAGATATTAGTGGGAATGATGCTCTTTAAAAGAAAAAAAACCCTCAGATTTTTCATATTTTAATGAGTATCATATTCTAAAATAATTGCATTCACAAAGCACATTCTCAATATTCCCAATATTATTTCCAATATTCACAATTAAGGGATAAACTAAATGGGATGAAGAAGGCCTGTGATAGGGTTTTAATTCAGACAGCCTCGATACTTCAGCTGTAGTGGTGAATGACATTGGGCTGGTTAACCCTTTTTATATTATTTACTTGGTGACATTTTCTAAATTTAGTCAGTTGCCTATTTACAGAAACGTGTCTAACAAGTCTGCACATGAGCATTTCTCCAATTGGGAAAGTTTTATTCACAGTAAAAAATGTTGGTGGAAGTGGGCATCTGGTGGGAGGGAGGGGCAGTGATGGGTTTTGCTGTTGTTGGTGTAGCTGTTCCTGCTGCGTGACCAGGCAAGTTTGAGAATAAGTAAATGGGAATGCAGGAGAAAATATAAAGATTCAGTGAAACTGAGGATGAAAGCATCATCTAATCTTTTGAATAATGAGCTTTTTCAGTAATTCCTTGTAACTACTCAAACTCTTGATTGAAAAACATAGTTGTGTGAAAATTGTGGCAAGGTGATGACAGTTCACCCATCACTAGTCTTTAATTAATCATTGTTAATTTGGAAGTAAAAATAATATTCAGAATTGAACGTATGTGTTAAAGAGCTCCCTCGAACTTTGACAAAGATACTTTATTATTAGCATACAGTCCATCATTTATTTCAATTTATTTCGGAATTAAATAATGTAATGCCAGAACAGAGAATTAATCTTACAATCACTAAAATTAGCAATGAAAATACTAACAATGATGATACCATCAAACACAAACTGCCTATCTCATATTCTTGAGAAGGACTTGATAGATGAATAAAAATGCCAGAACCAGTCTAAACATCTGGCTGACTGTAAACAAATCATAATTTATAAAATTTATATGTGACTCTGGATAGTTGTATAAAAGATTAGTGTTCTGTAAAATATTAGTGTCTTGGTATATGGTACTCTTCTGACCAGGGGCAACCAATAAAAATAATGCAGTGATAATATTTTTAGTTGGAGAAAATGTCTATATGTCTAGAGGTCAATGTTTATTAATTTAAGGTTAATATGTTGTCTTAAGAGACTAGTCATTATAGGATAATGTTGTTAGTCACGAAGTCATGTCCGACCCATCGTGACCTCATGGACAACATTCCTCCAGGCCTTCCTGTCCTCAACCATCCCCCAGAGTCCATTTAATCTTATGCCGACTGTTTCAGTGACTCCATCCAGCCACCTCATTCTCTGTCATCCCGTTCTTCTTTTGCCCTCAATCGTTCCCAGAATTAGGCTCTTCTCTAGTGAGTCCTTCCTTTTCATTAGGTGGCCAAAGTATTTGAGTTTCTTCTTCAGGATCTGGCCTGCTAAAGAGCAGTCAGGGTTGATCTCCTCTAGGACTGACCAGTTTGATTGCCTTGCGGTCCAAGAGACTTGCAGGAGTCTTCTCCAGTATTATAGTTCAAAGGCCTCAATTCTTTGGCGCTCAACCTTCCTTATGGTCCAACTTTCACAGCCATACATTGCAACTTGGAAAACCATAGCCTTGACTATACACACTTTTGTTGGCAGGGTGATGTCTCTGCTTTTTAGTATGCTGTCTAGATTTGCCATAGCTTTCCTCCTCAGGAGCAAGTGTCTTTTAATTTCTTGGCTGCAGTCCCCATTTATGGTGATCTTGGAGCTCAGGAAAATAAAAACTGTCACTACCTCCCTTTCTTCCCCATCTATTTGCCAGGAATTGAGAGGGCCGGATGCCATGATCTTAGTTTTCTTAATGTATTTTATACAATATATATATATAATGTAAATTTGGTCATATTGTATAATATTTGGTCATACTGTAGAAGCTTTGTATAAGAGCCAGTTTGGTCTAGTGATTAAGGCATCAGACTAGAAAGCAGGAGATCATGAGTTCAAGTCCCACCTTAGCCAAGAAAGCCAGCCAGGTACTTTGGACCAATTGTCTCTCTCAGTCAAATCCACCTCACAGGGTTGTTGTGGGGAACATAGGAGAAGGGGGGAGTATTGTGTGTGTTCACTGCCTTATTTGTAAAAAATTATAAAGATGGGATATAAATAAATATTTATCTGGTTTATATTTCATACAGTACATACGTACCAGGGGTGGGTTCTACTTACCTTTACTATCAGTTCACAACGGGATCGCGTGCGCACGCTCTTGCACACGCGCCTTGCTTCTGACGACATCCGGGGTGGTGGGCGGGGCCTCCCGCCGGTTTTACTACTGGTTCTGGTGAACAGGTCTGAACCGGGGACAACTCACCACTGATACATACATTCAGTACATACATGCACACCACACTAGATAATTTGCATTATGCAAAGCACAGAAAGGCAGTAAGAAAAAGTGAGCTTAAAGGCATGGGGAAGGAAAGAAAATTGAAACCAACTATATATATCAAACCCGTTTATTATACCTCTCTGTACTCTACTTCCTTATGCTGCTTCACATAGACCATGACAACATGATAGAAAAAATTTATCCTATTCAGTTGGAACTGGATCAGGGGTGAAATTCACTTCCCTTCCCTACCGGTTTGCAAATGTGCGTGCACCGCGCACTTGCTCGCTTCATTTGCACACGCAGTCACGGGGCTTCGCATAGTTGGCCCTACTGTATCGCGCGATCCGGATAGAACCGGTTAAATTTCATCCTTGGACTGGATGGAATTGACGAGGTCTTCAAAAAAAGAGAGGTGTAAGAATGAAAGGCAATGTATACAGCGGTATATGTCTGTGGTGGAAACTAGAATAGCTTGCAAGAACAGATCATGTATGAAGATGGAGTTAATGGAGTTGTTATAACTTAGATTTTGCTTTCCCCCCCCTTTCCTTTTTTCTCTTTCATAGTATCTTTGGTTATTTCTTATCCCTTTTCTATGCTTGGCTTAATGTTGCTTACCCTGAAAGGGAATAGTATGAACATTATCTATGTAAATAGCTGGGCACACCATGAAAAAAAAAATTGTAACCTGCTTTAAGAGCTTAGCATGCTGTGTATAGGTACCATATGGCTTCTTCTGCAGAATATATATAACCTTGTTATTGAATTTATCCATTTTCTGAGTCTGCACAGTACCAGTGAATCATAAAATAAACCTAGGAAGGAAATTTACACAGCATGCTACGTCCTTCAAAAATCTAATCAAGGTCATCAGTAACCGAGCTTAGGACACAGTTAAGTTTTTGATCTGGTTAACTGTGTGGTTAACACCATTACTGAGTAGCGGTCGGGAAGACAAAAGGAGTAGAAAAGTAGAAAATCAAGAATTTCTTAGGCTGCTAAAGCCATCAGCACCCATTTAAGTCCATAGAATACAGAATAAGAGTTGGAAGGGACCTTGGAGGTTTTCTAGTTCAACCTGCTACCCAAGCTGGAGATCCTATCCCATTCCAGACAAATTGCTGTCCAATCTCTTCTTAAAAACCTCCAGTAATGAAGTACCCACAACTTCCACTGGTTAATTGTTCTGTCAGGAAATTTCTCCTTAGTTCTAAGTTGATTCGCTCCTTGATTAGTTTATATCCATTGCTTCTTGACCTGTCTTCAGGTGCTTTGGAGAATAGGTTGGTTTCCTCTCGTCTGTGATAGCTCCTTAAATATTGGAAGACTACTATCATGTTACCCCAATCCTTCTCTTTGTTAAACTAGACATACCCGGTTCCTGCACTCGTTCATCATATGAAATGTGCTTGAATATTAGTAGCTCGGGTTGGTAGTTATGCTGTTAGTTTGAGCTCTGTCTGTGCTTGGCAATTTGGTTGCAAACGTTTCGTCACCATTCGAGGAGACATCATCAGTGCGTTTTGAATTGTTCATCGTGTGTTTTAGCCTCCAGCTCCCTAATCATCTTTGTTGCTCTTCGCTGCACTCTAGTTTCTAGAGTCTCTACTTACTTTGTCCGGATCTCCATGTCATCATGGCTGGAGTGGCACATTTCACTGAAGCGGGAGACAAAAAAGTCATAGCTCCTGTGATAAGACGGAGTGTCTTCTTCAATGTTTGCAAACTTCACAAACTGGAGAAGAGAAAGGAGCATCAGAGCAGAGAAAAGGAGACATTAAAAATACTACATTCATGAACCGATCTGTTAAAATCACCAAATAATGTCTGTCCTTGTGAGGCTTTTAGTTCAACAACAACAACAACAAATCTGTAAGCAGGGTAGTAGTCAGCAAAACAAGCTACAACTTGCACTCATAAAAGAGACATATGGTACTAGGGATTTATCTTCTTCAAAATTCAAGTTCGCATTGAAAGATATGTTTAAAAGCCCACCAGACTTAGGAGTTTAGGAATAAAATGTGATATTGGGCACAGCGCAGATAAAGGGCAACAGATTACTCCAATCTGAGCAATGCTTCCTAGATTGATGGGATCAAGCAGCTTTTGATCTGTGCAGCTCTACCTCATCTGAGGCTTTCTATGATCTCTGGATTACATTTCTCCTATCTGAGGCTCTTTAGTGGCTCTCAAAGTCTCTTACAGGAGGAGGTCTTCTCTCCAGAATTCACTTAATGGAGGCAGGGCCAGCAAAGCATTTTGTTATCTGAAGGAAAAGGATGAAATGATTCTTGATTGTGGACATTTCAGCTTCAATTGGCCTTTTTATGGTTAAGAGATACAGTATATAGAACCTCAGTTTTGGTATGGATTATTTTTCCATGAGTTCAGTGGGGAACAGCTGACAAGAATATGACAGTTTATGTCAAGTGTCTGACAGGAGGGGAAAAAAACCAAATTTTCTTAGCTGGAATTTTGCACCATTTTAAATGTAAAGCCAAGGGATCCAATACGAGAATATCATAGTGGGTGATGGGTTTGGGGAGAATAGATGAGAGAACTGACCTAAAAGTAAAAAAACCAACAACCCGGTGAATATAAAGAGATGTTGCAAATTATTTGATAAAGACAGACCTGATGCCACCTAGGAAGTTTCCCATCTTGAGACTGAATTTGAACATGGATCCTACCTGCCCATTTTTTATTCTCATATCACTGTATCATTGTTTTCTTTTTCATTGTTTATTTTATTGTTCCATTACTTTACTATTATGTTTACACTTCTTTTCATTTCTCTGTTTTTATTGTTATAAGCCTCCTAGAGTAGCCCCACAGTGAGGTGGAAAGGAAATAAAATCTCTCCAATCCCAATCTAATCTTTACCAGCATACTATACTAAATTTGCTGAGCAGGGGACAAACAATATTCTATCCTTGCATATGTGACCCTGAAGTTATCAAATCTAATGCAGAGTTGTTGAAGGAATAAAATATAGAGGAATTATGTACTAAACTATAAACTAAACTAAACTAAACTAAACTAAACTAAACTAAACTAAACTCAAACCTTAAACCATGGGAAAAGGCTTCTTAAGATTTAAAATAAGAGAAACATTGATTTCAATTTCTGGAATTCTCATGTATCCCTAAGTCTCACTGAGTTCAGTGGAGTTTATGCCTCAGTTTTCTTGAAACCTAAAGCAAAATTTCTTCACTTTCACTCTTCCCAGCTATGAATCATGCAGCCTCTCCTGTGAAGAGATCAAAATGTATGCATGCATATTTTTCTGGAATGTCTTCATTTTCTATCAAAATTGTTTTATGGCTTTTTCTCATAAACAGCAGGAACATTTTCTACTGAATTAATTTTAAATATTGCCTATGCAAAAAACGTATGTAAAAAGCCATCTAATTTTTTGAAATCCTGGTACCTCTCTAGCTGCAGGCAGGCAGTTCTCAGAACAGCCAAGACAGAGAAAGAAATTAAAGGCAGTATACAATAGTCTTGAATAATTATATTAGTGCAGTTTTATCATCCAATCTTCCCAGGACATATAAAAACAAAGCAAAGGGAGAAATTCAATTTGTAGTTAGCTGCTAGTTTAAGTACAGTAACTAACGATATATCTTTCTTTGGAATAATATTTAAAAATGAATTGCATTTATTGGCTGAAAAATAATAAAGTAGCAAAAGTCTTGAGGAATCTTTAATTAAAAGATTGTTGATATGAATATGAGCAAAATAAGGTACCTCCATCTGTACAAATGTGTTTTAAACAGGAACAGTGAAGATAGGTATTTAAAACTTTGTCTCTTTCCTTTCAATCTCTACAAGTCCTTGATTTACAATCATTTGTTTAATGACCTATTGAAGTTGTAATGGCACTGAAAAAAAGTGACTTAAAACCAGTCCTTGCACTTAAAACTGTCACAGTTTTGGGAGGGTCACACTGTCCACTCACAAAGCATTCCTGGCCTGCTGTCATCAAACTTTGGGTGCCCGGCAACTGGCAAGTAATTGCAGCATCCCAGGGTCATGTGATTACCATTGATGATCTTCCCAGTTGACTTTTGACAAGCAAACTGGCGGGGAAGCTGGATTTGCTTAATGACTGCATGATTCGTTTAACAATTACAGTAATTCGCTGAATAACTGTATCAAAAAAAGGTTGTAAAAAAGGGCGCAACTCACTTAGCAATTACCTTCCTTAGCAACAGAAATTCTGGTACCAATTCTGGTCTTAAACTGAGGATTATCTGTACCCATATACTCCTATATTATAAAGGTTTTCTCTTTCTGCTTACAAATAACAACTATTTGATTTTTTTTAACATAATACTTTTGTTTTTGATGTTTTGTTAACTACTCAGTGTGTTTGTAACACTCTTGGTTGAATGTGAATTATTTCTATTTGCATACCTTGACTTAGTTTAGAATTTTAGAATTTTTCTCTAATCCCCGAGGATCCTTGACAAATGTTTAACTTAGGTGAATTGCCAGGCCAATGGTAAAAGCATGTTCCCTGCTTTATGATAATCATTTGACTCCATTCAAAACTGAATTTTGATTATTTTTCCTATAAAGTAGCTATAAAGGATGAATTTAAACCATAATTTCCATAAACAGCATTTATAATCTCCACTTTTCCTAGCTCACGATTTGCAGGTGCTATTTCTGCAAAACTTCACTTACAGAAAAGGGCCAGTCTTATAGATTACAATGGGACTCTCTTAGGCTGAAGACAAAATACAGTAGGTTTTTTTAAAGAAAAAATATCCACCATTCTTCCCATTTGGGGGTTAACCTGGTGCTAGCATTTTACATAATCAAAAAGCAGTCATGTTTTCTATGCCTATTCATGATATCTGTCTTGGCAGATGGCAAAGCTCCCTTGCCTCAGGAGCTTTTGGAATGGGAAATGAATTTAAACGTATGAAGAAAAATATACAAAAAGAATGTGGGTGTACATATGGAACGAGGAGGGCATGACAATTCATAAAGCAGATTTGTTCAGCTCTGCGTATTATGATAAACACTGTCTCTATTTAGCTCAAGTGACTATTTTTCAAAGCAGGCATCATTCTAAACGAAATGCTTTGAAGGGAGAGGAAAACAGGATTTCTTAAAAATTAGGCAGAAAAACATTGCAGCAGCTGCCATCTTAAAAAGAAAAATCCTTCCTGTGTGAGCTTGAAGGGAGAATTCATCTTCAGGGGAATCAGACAACTGTACTCCTTTTGAGTAAAAGTGCCAGAAGTTAATAATAAAAATTTAAAAATAATCTGCATCTTAATTGGGATTCCTTTTTATGATGGTTTACATGATCTGTTATTGGTTGAAACGTTAACATCTACGTATGAAAATCTTTCAAGGACCATATGATCTTTGCTTATCTGCATATGGTCTAAACTGGCACATAGCCGAGTTTAAATGACTCAATCTCTACACAAACATCTGGGCCTTACAATGACAGTAGTGTAGTCTCTTAAGTCTTCCCCTTGACTTATAGTGCTTCAAAGTCTTTTTGCAAATGACAGGGGCAGCATGGTTCATTCCTAATGTTCTGTATGAAGATTTTCCATGACCTATATTTATTTTCTTCTTTTCCAACAGGAGGTCTTGGATTAGGGTGGCTGAATACTTGCATCAGTGAGAATGCTTGAAGATGTGGATGTGGTTAACTGGTTTTTTTAAAAAAAATATTCTTTTATAATTATTGTATTTTCTATTTTGTTTGGTTTTATTGTACATTGTCCAGAATCAGTCTGGAGCTGAGTGGTACCTAAACTGATTAATCACAGATGATGTTGCACATACAATAGCACATAATATTTGGCTTTTTCACAGTTAATAGTCTTCTTTATGAATGCAGTTCTTCAGTAACAAACAGCATATTGTGTATGTGTACAGACACAACACATAGATACACATGTTCTTAAACTTGTTTTTGTTGTATATTTCTCATCATTGTGACCCTTCCCCTTCTAATTTAATAGTACTGTGCTAGCAAATATTACAGACATTGTACATCATTATGAGTTATCCCGCGTCTCCTGGATACCCTTGTAAATAAATCATAGGGATAAAGAAGAGTGTTCAGGTTGCATGATTTCTCTATTCACAGAGTAGAACATCTGTCATTGTTTAGATGGCTACCAAGTGATTCATGTGTCATGGACTCCAAAGTTTGTAGACATCTAATTAAGGTCTAGCTCAAATGCTGTTCAGATCTTCCTGCCTCTACATCACCCACTTTGTCCTTTTACTTTTCTTCTCCCATTTACCCTTATTAAGTTAAAGGCACTGAAATTATTTTATGTTACAGTGAATTTCTATACTTCTCTTGCCATCTCCTCTCCTCCTCTACTGGATAGGTCAGAGGCTCTTCATTGCTAATGAATCTTTACAGTTCAAGCAAAAGCACAGGTGTGATGCACATTATCAACTCTTTCTCCAAATCCAACTGCTCTCCCTTCAAAGATGCTCTTACCTCTAAATCACTCCAGTTCATTTCTGATACAAACAATTGTTCCCTCCCAAACAGTAAACTCGGATTAGGGGACTTGCATCTGGCCAACCAGATGAGACAGGCTTTATTTTGCAATTAACAGAAGCAGAGACAGCTGTCTGCTGCCACACACCAAATCAATTTTTATAGGTTCTCTTTTCATTTCTATCTTCACTGCCTTTCTAGTTAGTTGATGGGAAAGGCAAGACTTCCATATCATTATGCTCCACCTAACATTCCTTCTGGATATGGTTTCTTCTTTCTGAAACCCGTTTGGCCATGCAAGGAGAGGGGAGGGATGTTGCACTAATTTCAGAGAAGGCTCATTAACCATCAACATCCGGGTGGGAGATATGCAGCTTTCCTTAGATGAAGGCCTAAACTTGGCTTATCAATGGCATGTACAATACTGCATTCCCAAAAATGGGTGAGATAAAGTTTGAATAATTTTGCCCTTGACAATTAAGATATTTTCAGAAATCAGTAGAATCTTTTAGACAATGATACAGGTTTTTATACAGTAAGAATGCTAGAAAAGTGTGTGATCTCTGAAAACAGCATGGCTCACCATGAATTGCATAGCTGCATAGCCCAGAAAAAAATATTACTTACAACTGCAGTAATTAAAGTCTTGGCTACTGAAACAGTGTGTCCTGAGATACCTACATGGAAACTCGGGTACAAGATGTCTAAAGAATACAATTGTGCAGCATGGTAATACTCTTGAAGGCCATTTGAGATGGGGATCATCATTATTGCAGCTATATAGAATGAAGGAGACTTGGTGGCAGTAGAGATAAGGCTATCTGGTCAAATTTCCTGCGTTGATGGAGGTGGTTGCTTAAGGAAACTGGTCCATGGTCATTGTGGGTCCCTTGGGAGAGGTAGGAGAAAGTAAGCAATTCCAACTGGTCATTGAAAAACCCAATAAGAGCTGCACATTTAGAAGCAGCTCAGTGGGTGGTTGTGGTTCATTTTAACTGTTCCTTGAGTGAGAGGTTTCTGTGGACAAGCTTGGTGCAGGGAGGTTGCTTTAAACCTGGAGAACCTGAGTAAGAATTAAATTATTGGGGGAGAGGAACAGAAGATAGAATGGAGGGGAAGTAAAAGAATTATGAAGCATAAAGTTTGGTTTGGTTTGAAGAAAAAGTATATATTTAGGAGTTGGGGAGCACAGGTATGGAGTATTTGCTTGGTGTGATGATTATGGATTGAACTTTGGACTTGCCAATGATGTGGAGAGGGAATATAGACAACCATTGAGCACCTATTTGATCCCTTCAATTGTGTGTGTGTGTGTGTGATTAGAGCTGTCAACAAGATTGCTCCCATGTGGCCTCTTGCTGTTGGACACACCCTAAGAGTTCTTCAGGATTACACAAGTTCTCCAGGAGGAGAAGCAAGGAGACGGCTGAAGAGCCAGTAGAGAAATATGAAAGGTAATGTGGCGGAACATGTGTCTAAGTTTATGTCTGAGTCTACATCATGGAAATATAAATAGTAAAGCCCTTGTATTTCTCTACTTTTTTGGTCACTGGGTTGTTGTCTAGCAGTCTTATTTAAGGTTGTCCTATTAGAAAGTATTGGAGGATCTGCTCCTTGGTTATTATGATTTCTTAGCACAACACTTTGCTGTCAGTCACTCAAATTTTCCACAAACTGGACTCTTTAAAGACACAATGGGATATAACAATACTTTGTAATGTTATCTGGTACTTATTTTAGCCTGTACTTTATGGTATGAACTATGTCACTTGTGAATTTGATTCATGCATCTCCTAGCCCCTTTGACTTGTTGGGGAGAATTGGATGGATTAACAGTCCACACCTTGCTGAAAGGGGCTGCATTTCCATCTGCTTTGAAGGAGGTAGCTGTATTTGTTGGTCTCTCACTTGTGGAGTCCCATAGGCAGAGGTGGTATTCAGCAGGTTCTGACCAGTTCTGGAGAACCGGTAGCGGAAATTTCGAATAATTTGGAGAACCGTTAAATACCACCTCCGACTGGCCCTGCCCCCATCTATTCTCTACCTCCTGAGTCCCAGCTGATCAGGAGGAAATGGGGATTTTGCAATAACCTTCCCCTGGAGTGGGGAGGGAATGGAGATTTTAC